>UZAN01039477.1:24336-34651 GCA_900618425.1 Echinostoma caproni
CTAGGTGACATTCTCAATGCAGTAACCCAGTTACCGCACCTCGATTGGTGATGAAACGTTTGCAATACAATTGCCAAGCTCGGCGAACAAGTGAACACCAAGTTATGTTATCCGAGCTACAAAAACAACAATCAACACCGTTGTTTACAAAACTGATGATAGGCAATGCTGGCTAGGCCATTTAGTTGAATGGATCAATCAAATGCGAGCTTTGCAGAATCGTGAGAATACATCTGAAAATTGAAAACATGTTCGTGGCAATCACGGAATAATTAAAAAACACTACAGCTGGAACTGAGGGCTTCAAAATATGCAGTTTGCATTTGTATGAAAGGTACCTAAGAAGAACCAATGACAGTCTAAGCCACATACGGAGATTTTGAGAAAGACAACGAGAGGGGCAGATTTTCCACAATAACGTGCAAATTGTTTCTGATTGAGTAAATAGTGTAACAGGATAGTTGAACGAAAAGGCCGTCTGAGGAAATAGGGAAGCTGTGGTGTTTCTCCTACAAATACTGTGAAAAGCTTTTCAGGAAAGCACTAAACATAAGTTGAAGGTAAGACATAAGATGATAATGGATTAGGGAAGCTAATGCGACAGGGATGGAGCGCTGAAAGTGACACTGTTCGGAATTGTTTATTCATTATTATTTATTTAAATTCTGTGTGATGGAGAATGCATATCCGTTTGAATTTTTATATATTTTGTAAGCACCCATTGTCTATAGTATCACAGGTGCATAGCACAGTGCTTGAATACCTGAATACAATGGATGTGATGTTATTGAGTGAGAATACTGCTATCCAGCCAGGGTTGCATTCACAACAGCACAAAAACTGTTTGAACTCACGCATTCATAACTTTTATTCAAATCTTTCCCGACCATTACTCATTAAAGGTACTCTGAAAAAGACAAATCAAAGATAAGGTGCATTCATTTTAAGCCTCGTACGATTTGCGTTTTTATGCAGCAAGATACCTGTATATTTCGGGGAACATATCTGTATTTGTCTGGCAATTTTATTTTAGCATACCACTTGTTCGGACTAAGAGACCGGTCTATATTCGAAGGTCAAAGTGGGCGACAGATTCGGCGGTTTAGTCCGGCCGATTTATGAAATGCGTTGTGCTACCACGTGTGACCTTTCAGACGTAGATACGATCAGTCAGTTGTGCTGTAATCGCTGTCTGCCAATCAGGTCGAACCCGGTGTCTACAAAAATGACCAGATGTTTACCGTCCGTCATTCTGCACCAGTGGATGTATCTTGTCCCAGAGTATTAGCAATCAAAGACTTGTGAATTGTTGAAGCAAGTAAAATACACTGTGGGGAGGCGACAAAAATCACCGGATTCTGATTATAAATCCCTGCCTTGGTGACTCGGTTTTTTGTCATTCGATAATTAATGGGAATTAATATGCCTCTTATTCTCTCTGGTTGTCCGATAGAATTTATATAAAAGAGAGACAAATAATTTAGCATGATGAACCAGTACGTTGAATGAAATGATGAGCTAAACAAATAATGTCAACGTACCCAGTGCATTCACGTGATCATTTTAAGCATCTTCTGGTTATGCATGCCAGTGTTGGACTTTCAGTTTGAAGCAAGATAAGTGCTTCGGATACAGGATTATATATTTAATTTGAAAGGGGCACCTGTTGTAAGTATCATAGTACCGCCACGGTACTTACCAAGACCAACATAAATTGCGATGATGGTCGGCAGTCAGGCAATCATACGCCTTGATACCACATTTGCAAGACGACAGCCTTTGGGATCTTTTAATCTAAGTTCGACCGAGTACTAGAACCTCGTGGCCAAGGGGTTCTGTGTTTCTGCTGTTTATCACAGCCTGGTATATACAGGAACAAACAAGGGCTCATAGTTCAAGCACAGAATGTTAACCCATCCTCAAACGATGCCAAGTATAAAAAAGTAACTTATTCAGTTATTGGAAAGCTGCCCATCCGTTGGTGGCTGAGCATTCAAGTAGACGCTAGGGTAGATCGGAGGTGAACAGATTCAAGAGATGGTAGAATGTTCTCAAAAATACACAAATAAAAATATTTAATATAATTTCCCCCTTGGTATAATACAATCAATCAATCAATGAATTATTATTTGGTTTTTCTGTTAGGATGAGCCAGTACATGCATGTTGTTCGCTAAACTCGATGTAATAATACAATTAGGTAAATTAGTTCATACAGCATTCGATGTGGCAGAACAAAACTAGCGTAAATCAGGAGAAACAAAGTAAAATTTCTCTATCTTTTATGGCCCCGGTAATGCTGACAGTTGCACCAGATTGTTCTTTATTCTTTTAAGATTAATGATACTAATCACCATGGCTTACCTGGTGGTGAGAAACCGCTGTAGTAGTTGGCAAATGTGGAGTCACGTGGTAAATGAAGTCTTTTTCACTTCTTTCCCTGCGCTCATTCACCGGTTCCTACAAACCAGATATTTCAGGATTGAACTTTGAATTTTCCAAACTTTGACGTATTGGTGAGAATACATTCAAGACTCAGTCTTCGTTTCGGATAACCACGTCAGCTTTACAAGTGTGCCTTGGCATGATGTAAATCATAAGCGTTTAAGAAAATCTTTCGTTTTATGTTGGAATTTGTTGTGTGTGGAACAAATAAAGCGTGAGTTCAAAAGTTAAGTAGGATTCGACGAGTGATTGGGCAATACTAATCTATTTGCTTCACAGGAAGCATTTAAGTATACCATCCATTCCACCACCAGGCAATGGATCAGAAAGTTTGTCATTTCGGTTGGCGGAACAATTGAAGGTTTGCTATCAGACAAATTAAGATGTGCATCGCAGATAAAGCTATACTGGTGACATTTGCAAAACATTACCCTGAAATTCAGAGAGGTTTATAGCTTTTTCCTTGTCAGTCTTAAATAGGAATAAATTACAAACAGTTTTGGTTCTCGTTGAACAGTCAATCAGATTTCTCGCATTCGCAGTCTCAAGGTGCCTAATAAATGGCTGTTGTGTTTTGTTCACATGCGTTCACGTAACCTGTTAGTTTTTACTTCGGTGTCATCAAACCGTTATTGTCGCAAATCGAGCCAGGCGATAACGGCTTATATTGAACCTCCACGAGCGGATGCTGGTAACTTACTGGGTCGTACAATGATTTGAAGGACAACAGTGAGCCAAATTGTAATGAATGTTTCTGATTTACACTTGCAGATTTAAGATGCCACAGTAGCTCCCGCTTCAACCTAACCAGAAATGAATCTGAAAGGAAGAAGGTACACTAATGAAAGCAAAGTCAGGTTAACTATAACACTTTGATATGTGCAAACATTAGGCGTGCGATACATAATTCAACCTTAGGTGTTTTCGCTTTCATTTAAGGATTTCGTTTTCGGTAGACTTCTCTCGTATATTGTTAGTCACCCTGGGTCAACTAAACTATAATTCAGCCTTTTATAGGTTTTCGTTTGGACACCTGAGTCAAGAAATGGTTTACGAATGAAACTCTTTATGAATACTGTTCGGATGATCAATTTTAGTACTTTAATTTTATTGATAAGTTGGTATCAGTACTCACTGTTCAGCTTGTAGTATCTAAATGGTTCTTCGGAGGTTACAGCGATTGAGTGGAAAAATGTTTTCACGTAGTAGATACTCAAGTTGTGATGATCTCTCACTGCCCGCTCCGTCCCATATAGTTCTTCATGGTTCAGAATAATTCTGCTTTAATATTATAAGCAGTATTTGTAAAAATTGATGAAGCTGATTGCTACAAACTACTGTTAAACATGGGATAGCCATAAGCGTTGTGCATCCTGTACTAGGGCGGAGGAGAGTGGTGCAAGGGATGAACCGGATTGTCGAAGTTTTGAATTACTGATCCCGCGTGAGTAGTCATAAAGTGTACGTTCAGACCGGTTTGTTTTGAAACTGTATTCTTTAATACGCCGTAAACTGGCTACTGCTTAGTCATCCGAGTCTATCTATAGAAGACTGTTCCGAACAAATAATTACTGCATTTTATCTGTACTGTTTTGCCGCATTTGTTGTTTAAAAAGGCGATCCAATTCAGCTTGTCACCGAGCTTGGCAATTTGTTTACAGAGGTGACATTTTCAGTGCTGGTGTTAAATATATATATATATATTCAAATTAGGAAGCTTGGTAAACAGGAGAACAGGCGCAATTTTATTCATTCCAACTTCATAAACCGCATTTTAATAGTTTGACAACTGAAAACGCAATGTTTATATGAGGTTTCAGCGTGACAGCAAAGTAATTTGAAATACAGTAAAGGAGACAAACATAAAAGGGGTGGAGTAAAGAAGAACCATGTCATCAGAGTTAAGACAAGCTTCCATGAAGTTCTTTTTGTCGACAACGGGAGGGGCTTCCATCGGTTGATAACAATCGCTTCAGCAAACCTTATCACTGTTGCAATTCATGGCGTGTAAACAATCCCAAACGTCATACTTCGATCACTGTGGTGTTGCGCAATCAGATGTTCAGGTACTAATGATGACGTAATCTTGTAGTTTCAACCGTCACTTCTATGTCGTGAACTTGACCTTAATTCCATCATCCAAATTTGGACCTGATTTGGAATACCTTAAACCACTCAGGTACGCAATTATCGCTCTGTTCTCCTCACTTGGGTCGATCCGCATCAAATTTGGGAGAGGTAGGTCAGAGTAGATTTCGTATACCGAGGAAGATATTCTTTTTCTGGGGTAGTTTGGTTGTCCGATGGACACTTTTTGGGTTCGCTGTATAGCAGTTTCGGACGATTGCCTATCCGAAACGCGTTTTGAGCCTACGTCTCAGCTTTTGAATTGAAGGCACAAGGTGACTCGTAATTTTGGAGCTGACGCAACCATTTCTTTTGAAATTTTTGATACACTGTGCTTATTAACAAACGCCTCACGGTATACATCTTTTGCTAACACCTCGCGAACATCTTGTGGTTTTTGCTGGACTCTATCTTGCATGCAGATCGACGTTATTCTGTTAAATAAGGTCCGAAAATACTACGTGCGCACTACAGGGGCATGAAACTCTGCAAGTGCAAATATTAGCTTACCCTGGTCTCGTTCTACGAGTTGTGTGCAAATACGGTCACAACACAAACAAATCAGTTGAAACCAATCGATCTTTTAAATACCGGTTTATTCTGTCCTTGTCAGTTTTTGGGATTAAGATCTGCTCATAATCCATCTATTTTGGGTTTCCTCGTCGACTTTTAGTCTTTTTTCATAGTGTTTCTGGTGTTAACGGATTATCAAACTGAAATATGCGAAAACTTTAATTTCCACTGAGGTAACATGAAAACACATACGGCCTTACGTTCGTCGCGCAGGGGTGTTTCATAATATCTGTAATTTAAAGTGCTCAATATCTGTCGTTCTCTACCCCGAATAGAGTTGGAAATCGGAAAATATGCCGATTGACGCAATATTCGAGATAGTACAAGGCATTTTTTGTACAAGGAAAACCCACAGTTCACATCGCTAAACAAGGGCGTGTGATAACAAATTACGTAATTGCCAGGAAACTCCCGTTTTCTCCGTACACTATGTTGCACGGTCACCGATCTGGAACGACGAAAGGTGGAACTGACAACAGGAACAATAACTGATATTTAATTTTCAACAACTCTCTATTATAGTTGTATGATGTTGTGAGATGTTTCATTTTATTGGCGGATGGAATAGGAACAATGTTTATAACTTGCAAACCAAAATGATTCAACCCCGTGTGCCCCGTACCTATTTATATCCACTAAACAATTTTGTTTATAAATACCACAAGCTACTGACCTTCTCTACCAATTAAAACACTTTCCTACGGTCTCGTTCAAACATAAGACCAAAACTGATTCAAATCCATTAGCCGGAGGATGCACTCATCAAAAATGCGGTTGTCTCGTTTTTCTCCTAATAATACGTTTTATGTTTTGAATAAAATCCAAGACTACTTGAACCATTATTTTATATCATTAATAACAGAAGCAATATTGGGTTTCACAACAGAAGTCATGAACAGAGGGGAGAGGTAGTCCTTCGCTCGAAGTAGGGCAATCCCAGTAGGATGACATCAAAACTGTTCATCCCCACGTTTGAGTGGCAGCTGTAGGACTACTGTCTGGACGTCTAAGGCACACCTGACTGTTGTGTCCGTTTTAATTTGCCCATTATCTCATACATTGCGTACCGGTCTTCATATAAATCGTGCTCACCTGGTACAATTTTATAAAGGATTTGAGAATCTGCATCTTTCTACAGATAGAAAAATTTGGCATGTCCTCAGATGCAAAAGTGGTTCTTCCGATCGCCATCAAATGGAAGAGTAAGAAAGGCGGTTCACGGCACTCCTTATCAGTTATCCATATTTCACTTTCTACCTATCTGAGTCTGTTCTTGTTTCCTCAGGGTATTTAGAATAGGATTATTGCACAACTTTATAAACACATGGATCTGTATATGTACTCTTCTTCATATGGCTATGTTAATCTGTTTTGTCTATACCCTAATTTGTATCCAATCTGGCTAGTTTTCTGACACCTGTCCATCAACCCCCTTCCAACTTGTACTTCATTTGACCGATTCATAAACACATGAGCATACACATCATCCACATGTGAACAAAACACTTTATGGACAAACTACGCTGAAGGTACCAACTGAGGATACTTATATAATGTTTGATTGTTTTTTCTGTTTAACTATGAATCCAGTGGATAGTAACCCTGGTAAAATTGTTACTGATAAAAGCCGATTTGAATTATCCAAAGGAATAAATAGACCATTGCATCTCATATGTCAATCAACATTTTTACCTTGGTGTAAAAGTACAGGAAAAGATTGATGCTTAGTGGTTTCGCGATATGGGACATATGTGAACCGCTTCGGCCAGATTGCTAACAAAATTCTCGGAACAGGTATTGGGANTGTATCAAGCATCAGCAAACACCGATCTAGAAATGGCAGTAAACGGGAGTTCGCAGGGAAAGCATTTCATACCGGAAACAATGTAGGTCTACGTGATGTAGTTAGACACGATTTTGACAACTATTTAGATATTTCGGGAGAAAAGCTTTGCCGTACAGATGCTCGTATTTCGTCTCGTGACAGCCATTAGTAAACACTGTGGAACTGCAAACTGCTGATTGTTCATCCACAGCCGGCGTCATTTGTACAACGAATGTGAACCCATAAATCTTTTTAACAGAGATTCGGTTGTTTTCATTAATCTCTATCACCGAGTAACATGTAGAGAATCTCGTAAACGGCCATAAAAATGGATTGGCCGAGTAAACTGGCAGTGCTTTCAAGTCTGTTGCGTGGAAATCTGAATCGTACGATTGGCCTTTACTGAAATCCAGTTATGTCATTTGCGTTTGCATTCATGTCGTTTCGGTGATTTGATTCTAAGATCTGTAGGGGTTCTCACAACCATATATTATTAATAGGGGAGCAAATAGCCGACAAATTATTGTATTGCACAAACGCCAAGGTAGGGCTGAGGTTCAAAAATGAGGTCTGTATTCTGCATTCCCATTTTTGTTGCACTTTAAACAATACATTCATTTTCAGGAGTGGAACGACTCATCAACCATATAACCTATAGTGTTTGACCACCTGGCTATCTGTTGAGATGCACAGACTATCAGACACACGCATTCAAGCACCCAGGTAATGTGAAGATGAGGCAAGATAGTGTATTCAAGAAGTTATTTGCAGAGTTCTCTCTCTCATGCAGATAGACATGCTTATGTGATACCTCAAAACGACTGAAACCTAAGTGGCTTCAAATGTGGATTGGATGGTTGGATTGATAAGAGCGTAATGGAGCTATTCCACGCTTACTAAGAGCGGAGGAAATTGGTGTCATTCTGGTTTGGAAAGTTTATCAAATCCACAATTATCACATTATTTTATGCACCAACAAGTTATAAATCAGAACTAAGTAAATTTCTATTGTCAAATTGGACCTGATTTTTCTTATTTCACATAGAACTCAATGAGACCCATATGGCTTCAACTTTTTATTTCAGAAATTAGAGCACATTTATCCAGAAAATATGAAGGCAAGTTTCGATTATTTAATAATAGTTGTATAAAACACAAACCAAGAAAACAATATTTGCTACTTACTATATTTCATCTCCATAATTTTCAGGCTAGAAAGAGCAAGCCGTTTAAGTTACGAAGCGTGCCGATCATTTCAGAAATGCATTCGACCAACGAATTTCGATTCTTCAATTTTGCGGACAGTCATCTAGGGGTGATTATGTGGGATGCATCTTATTCGTTTCGACGATTCCGTCAATTATCACATTACATTTGTAATGGCAATCTGGTAAGTTGTGTAATATTAAGTACAATTATATATATATATATATAAACTGTACTCATGTGGACTTTCACGAAGTACTGATCGATCTTTAGATTGATGCATGATGTTTTTACAGAGCCACACACATTATTCTATTTTACAACACAATCATTCTTGTTCTATTAAAAAAATCTTTCCCAGGCTTTAATTTCCCAGGGAACGACCGCACTTAGCCACATCGGAGACGGTTAAATCTTTATCACTTATCACTTTACTAACCCAGTTCACATTATGATGTATTCTCATGGTGTCCTATTTGCAATTAATTGTGATGCAAAAATTAACGTATGTATAGCTGACTACCGCATTTATTTAATCTACATTAAATAGAATTTTTATTCGCATGGTATGTTTGCTTTGTTGCACTGAATTTTGCAACGGCTAGATACAGTTAACATTTACTGTTGGATGGCCTCGTGTTCCTAATATGTTCAAAAGTGCATTTGTTGGTAAACTGTAATCCACAAACCATGTGTTTCCCCTATCTTGTTCTAACTCCCCCTGGTGGTGCCTTTGAATTGAGGCCATTTTAACACTTACTCCTAGCTCTCTGATTAGTAATCAGTGCCAATTGTAAATTGACGCTCCGTTGAAGGGTTCACTTTGTTGCATTACTACAAGAATAATTCGAATGGTATCGTCTACTGTACAATCACTTGTATCTGCTTTCATTTTGCTTAACTGCAAAAACAGGTATTCAGAAATATGATGTTGACAAACCAAATGATATTTGTGCAGATATTCCAAACAGACAAGGGAAACTGTTACAATATGTTATCGTTTTACACACAAAGATGGAGATAGGACAAATTAGCAGAGATAATATAGTACTTCTTAACGCTGATCTTTGACACACGATTTGTGCCCATATAATTTATATCCATGCAGTGTAGCATTGGATGTAAGCTAGGGTCGAAGGTACTTCAGTCTAAAAGAATGGCACATTACTTAGCTTAGATAATTCTGGAAAAGACCCTGGACCACTCATGCGAATGTACCAAAGCATCACAGTTGGTTTGATTTAGATTGGTTCGAAACTATTTGCTTTTCTGTCTAAATTCAGGGGAAATGCAAGGCAACACAGACAGTGTTTGGAAATCAGACATTGCTATGACAACGTCTGGTGTGAGAAATTTATTTATCAGGTACATATCTTACCTAAGTAAGCAATTCCCTGTGATGCTGCAGACGACTTGAGATTTTTTGAGAGTTCTCTTTATTGGTTATTGATTTATGTACAACGTAATTAGGTACTGACTTTCGAGAACATCATGTTCTATCGTGGTGTTTCTAATAGTGAAATGATTAACCAAATGAAAGAGCAAATCTCGAGAAAAGCGGTCTTTTCAGGTAGCTGGTAAAAAACTACACATTACCTCATTTGCTTAACAGATTCTGAGACGCTTTCATTAATTTGTTTTGTGGTAAACAGTTTTTAACCGGTTGGCGTTTTACTCAGTATGATGAAGGAATTTTCTTTCCGAAATCGAAGTCTTATGTCAACCGGAATGTTGAAACTTGAGTTACTGTTTCAGATACTAAAGTTCTCTATTTGTTTCCAGTTGTGACTGAAGCTCAAAAATTGGAAAAAAAACATTGAAAACTAGTCAAACAAACAAGCAAATATCATGAGATTTCCATGCGGCATTTAATTGTCAGTTTTGCGTAAACAAAACGCCGCGTAGTTATAAAAATGTGAAAGATTCATGTATTTCATGCTAAACATCTATGAGAGAACAGGTGAAACACTGCTTTGGTTCTATACCATGGATTGTTATTAGGTCAATCAAGGAATTTGTGTAAAAACGACTTTAAAGCATACGTTTGCAACCGGTTTGGCATTGAGGTCGACTGATTTATGAGACGGTTTTTGGATTGGTGCTGGTGGATGTTGGGGCGAGAGTTTAAATCTTCTCCCCA
>UZAN01039477.1:35730-55824 GCA_900618425.1 Echinostoma caproni
ATTTTGCAAAGCAAAAATAAACTGCAACCTCGATCGGATCCACAGTTCGTTGATGATAAATGACCTTTGGAGAAGTTATTAGAGGAAATAGAATCTATCATGCACGGATTAATTAAAACATCGGGTCGGTGACTACTTCGGGTCTACAAAATTCAGTTCCACCAGTTTTATCCCCTGGTATATCTGAACTGCGGACACGTGATACTGCACTGGGCGATGAATGTAATCGTTCGTGTTCATCAATACGATTGTTTATCTCATGAAAAGGCTCTCTTGGTTCCGTGTTGCTCTCATGGTCTAGGCTTTACTCGCGATACTTACAAAGTCGGGCGGTCAAGCGTAATCATTCTGGGTGACCAGCAGCTGACCATACTTCCACATACAATGCCATCGGGTGATACAGATGGTACACATTTAGCATGGACATCTAATCATTATGATGTATCAGACTTAGATGTACGAATATATCCCGATAAATTATACCGAATAAATAAAATACGATATACTAAAGAAGAATGATGATAAACGGTCTAAAGGGTTCCCATGAAACGATTGCAAATCTATGCTTTTCCCTGCTTAATAAATGTTTTTCATAGGTTAAACACAGTTACTCAACACCGTAATACCATAAGTTACTACCACTACATTATCTTGTGATAACTGATTACTATGGTGATTCCCATGGAGGTAAACCTGTCCCTGTTGATTTCATGACAACCTGCTCAGATAATCCGCTAAGCCCATTCAGGCGGTCCCACTCTCTATCTATCGTTTATGTCATCCTGTCTCACTGTTTGCTAGTTACCCGTTATCTTTTCTTTCCCAAAGCAAACGTGGAATGGGGTTCCGATTGACTGTGATGTAATAATTCGAGAAAGAGTTTTACGAATTGAGGTTGAAATATGAATTCTGAGAATAGCGAAAAGTCGCTGCGCTGAACTCAAAAGATGTAAATGTCCCTCCATATATTTCTTATCGTGACTTTATAGAATTAACTTTGTGCTTGTTCCTTTTGAGCTGCAAGCCGTCGCTCTTAACTGGAAATAAAAATTTAATAATAATGAAATCGTTTCTATATAGCTTTTGCCATTTCATCGCACGCGCTTTTGTCAGGATGTGTATAAGTCATTTGCCTACCAGTCTGATCGCCATGTATCGAGTAGTTTGGTTTACGTCCAGCGGAACCTTTTGAAACATTCAACTCTGCCAAGAAAAACACTTTCTATTGCGTGACCAAAAAAGGCAGTTCTTAGTTTGATTAATCAACATCTAGAAACCTCAATCGATTTTTCGTAATTTGAACATAACACGCGTTCTCATTGTTAGACAAATCATCAGGGGGATGAACTGCCTCCAGATTATACAAAATGAACAATACTGCACGTCAATAAGTTTTGACCACAAGGACAAGAACTGAAACTCATAGAAAGGCTGTAGCGCCAAATCTGGAAAAAGTGATAAAAGCATGAGTATTGAATGCAAGCACGTAATAATTAATAATAACCGTTTCTTTTTCACCTATTTCATTTGACCTCCGGAGCTCTGCTACACCCGGCCCGCTCCACACTATCCAGTTAATGTTATCTTTTTTGAAAAATCCATTATCAATAATGTAGTGGAATTTCTTGCTTCTTGTTCATTCAGCACTGTGATAAGTTTAGAAAGTGTTATCCACTTTTACCGCAATCATTAGACTTAATATTCAAGTCGCACATGCTTCAGGTCACTAAAAGACACCGTAAGAAGAATGCGCGTCCTCCAAGGTAAACGCAGTATTCCCTTATCCTTTTGAACAAGAAAATCGACAGATTCCGAACAATAAGAAATCGTTCACTCATAGTGTTGCGCCACGCAACCACCAAACGTAGGTCATGTCACAGAGCAAAATGTTGGAATTATTGCGAACAATCCCTTGCACTACAATGAATTACCTATTTAACGACTAGTTTATTCACTATAAAGTAGTTATTTTCAAGCAAATTATCTAAACACAGGAGGTTCAAAGTTCAATCGTGCTAGCTGATGAGAACGAACTATCCGCAAATGCACAAAAGAGAATACAGTGTGTGAAGTTAAGGGCATCTAACGTCGTCACAGATCAACGATCGCGTTTTGGCGAATATAACACGTTCGACTAATAAGTCGTTTTACCTAGGCTTGAGCAAACCAATTTTCGATTGGGACCTGTAATCCATCAGGCTCACAAAGATGTGCAAATTCCCGAGGGACGCTCTTCGATCACGAATTTCAGCGATTGCTTATACTTATACTAACGAAGGTTTGCCCAGATGGCTGTTTTGATAATCTCATTCCCATGAAAAAGCAACACCTAACTAAGTGTAGGAATCAGTTCATCGTGGAATGAGGCGAATTGCCTAAAATCTATTTGGAAACTTTGCAGAGGTGTCACATTTGAGAGTAGACACACATTTCCAGGGATTCTTGGAATTATCATGGCGTTAACTTCGGTTCAAAGTGAAAAGATTGTGGTTTCTGAACCTGATTTATTATTATATTTTTTCCGGAGAGAAGCACGAATTTCCAACCAATGATTAGAAATATTCCCGCTAATATTCATTAATGAACATCCTCTAAACTAATGCTTGCTTTCAAAACAGTTGCAAACAAAGTTCTGTTTCAGTGGGATTAAATGCAAGGCAGAATGTAGACTATGAACTCCAGCCTTTGTTATCTTGTGAACTACACTACATGGCTACGTGAAAATAACACTGATGCTTAGATAACCAACCCACGGGTATCGCGACAATCTAACTTTTAATGGTCTTTCCTCTTCAAAATGAAATTAGTAATAAAATGAATGAAAAGAAGTAGATCGTAGACTTTTTTCACGTCAGGGCAAGATTTAGTTTGGTCGGACCATTCTTCCCTATTTATCTTCACGCGCAATGATCATTCTATCCAGTTAGTCATCGAGTCAACAGTGGATTGTTTTTCTGAAGATGGGGTCTGAACGATGGTCAGTTGCAATCAATAACGCTTATTCCACAAGTAACTGAGAGTGAAATTCAAATTTTTATTAACTTTTTCATTATTACGGGTGTATTTCACTATCTTTCCTTCAATCGGTATACTCTGATAATTTCTTACATAACATATCTATTCGAATGTAGATGTGGAGCCTTATTGTACATCGGCAAAACACAGAGGTAGTTGAATACACGAGGCAAGAAGTACCTCACATGCTAGGTTAGATGACGGTTGACCGAAGCACCTCGCCATATGTAACACTTGAATCCCACATACTCATGCGCAATCTTTAGCATCATCACTCATCGCCCGTACCCCAAACAGAGAAAAGACATTAGTATGCTTCCTTTATCGCTTGATTCCTATTGTTGACGTATCATAGTCCGGACCCGCCAAGAGGATTGAGAATCGCTTTTAATGAATCTGTTACGATTTGGAGACAGAATCCGGCGGTACATATGTATTTATTCGAGTATACATGTGTGTAACAACAACTGTAAATCGCAATACGTTACCAGTGTTAAAAAGTGTGGGAATTAGTGTGTATTATATTTGTGTGTGACCCATAATGTGCTAAACAATATGAACCCCCTGTTGTGTGCGTATTTCAGCAGCCAATAAAGCAAAAGCGTTTCCTTTGCACAATGTTATCAATATGTCATTGCTGTATTCTCTACTCAACTTTGCCTCGACAAAATAATATTTGAAAACGGAATGCAATTTTGCTGTATCCATATTCCGTTAATTGCAACCTATTGGAGCACTTTATCTGAGCTTTATTTACAGGATGCTGATAAATTAAACTCCAGGAAACGTTATAAGCCATAAACCATTCTATTCCTCGATACACGCAAGCAATTGGAGTCAAGTGTTTTTCATTCACGCTCTTTCGATGAAGGTGCTTAAGGTTTGTTCTTCTGTGACCCGTTTTAAGATCAAGATGATGTTTATCACACTGAAGTCACAATAGAGACCCCATGAAGGTCTCCAAAAGATTCACCTGAATCTAGTTGACAATCCATTATTTTCCTTTGCACCAATAAGCGCCATTCACATGACGTCAAATAAGTCACCAAACCTACTCGTGTGATGTGTATTACGTCAAAAACGGAACATCCTAGTTCATCAGAGAGTACTCATTTTATTTAAAAGATGAAGTTTACAAATGGTAAACGTGTCGTAATGTATCATGTACTCAAGTATTTAGAACATGATACGAAAATGATATGAATCAGCGTTTTGGTCATTTCGACCAACCATTTCCCATAAAGGGATACTCGATGTATACTTATACTATAGCCATTTTTTATCTTTGGTGATTACCAAAGGTGCAATACAATAGATGCTTTTCAATTCGAATTGCCTTCATTCTCAAGGAGGAGCTGAGTTTTACTAAAGTGCACTTTTCGTAAGTAGTTTGCTGTTTCCAAAAGCTGATGTAGACAAACCGTAGCCTCGTAAATTGTGCAATCGTCCAGTTATAGAAATACGTCTCATAGATATTCACAAAACGCTCAAGAAGAAGATAAACGTTAGCTAAGTTTTACAATTCTGTGTTTTTGTTTGCGCGGTTATTTGTCGCACGAAATCAGCTTCACTTCTCACTCTAAAAGTGTTCTGAATGATCACCAGTTTTCAGCTCATAGAAAAACAAAACAACTTGTTTATTTTGTATTTATGCTTGCAAATAATGTTTCGGAACTACACATTCTTTAATTTTTACTTTTGGTTAAGCTCTCTCTTTGCTAGCATGCACACAAAGAAAACTGCAATTACCGTATGTTACCGCCGCACCATAAGAACAAGTACGGACCAATCCTGAGCAGAAATAACACCTCTACTTATTTATTTGTTAATGTATCACCTTCACTTTCATCGACAATCAAATATTCATTTCATGTTCTCCAGTCAGTGTAACCCCGTGGTGCTCTTCGCATTTGAGTAGCTCAAAATATCAGGATCTGGAGTGTACTGTTAGGTCATATCTACAATATTCTATATTAGTCCATTTTCCACACTATTACGTTACTAAGTCATCTGATCGTCACTTCTTCGTTTTTGGTACACTAGAACTTGTGAAATTCAGAATTAAATAAAGTATTTGCAGCACATGCTAATTTACGTCCGAATCTATCCGTTTTCATTCACTGGTCTCGAACATCAATTAGAGTGGATAGAAATGATGATGCAACGATGAGATAAAGAAACTATTTTCACGAAATCACCCAAAACCTCGAGCTGCGTTTGACATTCCGGTAAAAGCGTCAAACGTCTTCAACATTTATTTAGTTACAAGAAACCCTGAGCAGGTAATATCATAAAATCTATCCTACTATTTGGGGGTATCAATCAGCTTCCTGTTATCTAACGCCGACATCTGGGTGGATTCTTTCCTACTTTATTCAAAGTTTGCCTGTGAGTATTAAACCACTTATCACTTGCGCCACCATATTGCGATCCTAGCTTTTTATATCCTAATATGTATAGATGCCTAGATTCCAGCGGAACTTTTCAAGGTGAATACACAGAATTGCAAATTGAGTTGAAGTGGCTGTTCATGTTCATTTTCTTTATCGTTCACAACTTCTTTGTGCTTTACAGTTAGGTTTTTCGCGAAGTGCGGTTTCACCTAGTTCACCGAGCTGGTCATTTATATCAGCAATCGAAATGACGTTCTCAATGCAGTGTCTGGATGAATGCTTTATCGAATAAATAGCGAGTGCTGTGGAGCGACGTAGTGTTACCTTGTGAACTCATTTTACTCACATTTTCCCGATGGAGTAACAGGTGGATACGAGCAATCATAAAATATATTTTTGACCGATCAGTCTAGGATTAACGTTTTTCTGTGGCATATTTCACATTGCAGAGTTATAAGTGATTTTGATCTGAACTATGTGGTGATATTGTTCAGATCCGTTTCCATCATGTGCTGTTCCTCCTAAACCTGGTTTTCTCGGAAACATAAATTCGCAACCCGCTTTTTGATCAATGAAAGTGTCCTTGTGCAGTTGAAAATTCCTTTTACACTGTCTTGTTCCTCAAACTTTCCACGTGTTGACTCGTCAAGATTCTGATCATCTTCAATTCTTTTCAAGGTTATAATAGATTTGGTCTAAGAGGAGTTTTGTTCTACTGAATTCAGATTTTCAAAGAACATTGCATCCACATTGCATCCCACTGTCTGTGCACAAAACTTTGAAAGTAAAACCGATACATCAACGGTGTTGGGGTTTATTGTACGCAAAGCTCTCCTAATTCTAAATGCACATCTCAGAACTGGCCAGGCTGAGCAACAGTGGTGATAAAGACAATTTATATCAGCTAATCAACGCGTGACTGAGATCGATTGATTATGATGGCAAACAGCTTACCATTTTTGGTACTAGTTGGTTTAGTCAGGCAGGCTATTGTTCTTAGATTATGAATCCATTCTAAAAAAGGAAGCAGTTCCACGTTTGGTCGTTAATCCGTATGAGAACCAACCACTAGCACTGCGGTCCGCTAATCAGCTGCGGTTGTTTCTTGTTGTTACTTCGAACTACCGGTACAGATAGAAGCAAAAGAACATTCGGAAATGTTAAATTGACCTGAAGAGAATTTGGTTTTGTCAAAACAAGTACGGTGAGGTCTCTTTTGAAAGGAACCCCCAATTGAGTCCCATCTGTGTATCATACGGTGTCAGGCTGGGCACTTATTTCTGCAGTACCCAGTCGTGCACGCGACGTTTCATTTACTCAGTGTTGTTTTTTGACACTGTGATGCCAACGAAGAAAACGTTGATGATGATGAACGACTTCAACAGACCAGAACTTCAAAGAATACCAATTTTTGCCGTCTGCAACCTCTTCTATTTTAGGGAAGGTCAATGAAATCAGAGAGATTTGCAAAAAAACAAATACTTTCACGGTTAGCGTGCATCGCCTGTTTTGTCTCACCTTTCTTTTAGCTTCGGTGACCCCGAGAAGCTAGAACCGCCGAAAACAGTTCATACACTATCCACAGGATGTTCTTTTCCCGAAAGAACAGTGATTTATGATGAAAGTTCTAGACCTTTTGCGGCATATTACCATTTTTAAAAAGCGTAAACATTTACTGCCACAATACTATGTTCTATAGGATAAACAATCTTTACATGTATTGGAAGACCTTGTAGATGAACCGCGTACGCTAAGGAGTGAAACAAATCTTCTGTGGAGTTTCATATTTCATATAATCATAATGATGAGGCATAACATACAGTACACTTTTTGCAATTATTTCTCATATCATTAATTATTATTATTAATATTATTATTATATTATTTTTATTATATAATAATAATAATGACATTATTATTATTCAAGCAGAATTCAACCAAAGGACTACTTGGAAACATAAAAAATCGAGAAATTTTGAAGATATTGGTGCTTGTTCAAACACTTGATTCCTAATCCGATTGGAACTTTGGTGGCTTGGTTTCCGATTTCACAATCATACCACAACATATTCAATAAAAAGAACAATAAAAGTATAAAAAAGAGATTTCCTCAAATGTTTGAGTAAAACGCAACTGATCAGACGATAGTTTCTTTGACGAAAATTTAAAACGGGTGTCTGGTGATAACTGATCGGAACTGTTAACGAATGATCCATTATCATCTATTCAAAAGCACTGCAAATACGCCGTAGCAGAAAATTATAGTAGATCAAGATGGTTAATCAAATTGGATGAGGAAGTAGCCACTGTAACCGATGATTGCTACGTATTCAGATTTACTCTTTAAACTTTAATAATAACTCTTTTCCACCGAATTATTTCTCACCTGACCAAATATGGAGTTCTTGACCTGACAACTTTCCTGACGATGCTGTTACTTTGAGCACTTACCGCAATTGCGCTATCATTGCACACAGTTATGATGTGAACAAGAAAGAAGCATGTACCTGTTTTCTATACCGTTAGATAGGCTACAGAGATTTTGTTCGCCAGTGTCTCAACACATGTATTCATCTGTGATCTTCAAAAGGGTGAATGGCCGAAACGTTTTCGTGGTTGGATTGGTGTGTGTGAATTAGACATCAATTTACATATTTTGAAATCTTATCCAGTGAAATATATACACGAATCAGCGCACCTTCGCTTGAGATGGTCATATTATCAACAGAAATTACTGAAGGTTTCGATTTTAAAGCTCAGGCGAGAATTCTTTGAAACAAAGGACTTTATTGCTCTGCTAGAAAGTAATGACGGTGACTAGTGTGCTCAAGTAAAGCGTATTTACCTGCTAGAGCAAGCGCTGAACCAGATCGTGCGGAAAAGTCATATGTTATCTCCTGCTTGGACATTTGGGATGAATAATCGGTTGGCCACTGATAGGAAAGCACTTCGTCTTAGGAATTGCCTTGAAGAAATAACAAAATCACTAAGTACAATGTACACAATAGTCAACTTCATTATGTTTATAGATCAACTGAAAAGGAAAGTTATTCGATTGATGCATTAACTGATTACAGTTGACTGTATTTGGGCAAACATCACATTCTGAAAAAGCCAATTGGAAGCTGTGTGTAGAATTGAATTTAATTACAAATCCGAGGTGCTTTAATAAGTTCACATACGGTACACATTACTAAGTAATTGACAAACGGCAATTTGTGGAATTTGACAAATTACATAATGAAAATGACGTAGGTAAAATATTCATTGCTTGCAAAGATTTTACCTGATTGTTTTCAATTTGCTTGTTTTGGCATCTATGCTCTTCAGCTAGCAAACGGAAATCATAAAAATCATTTGTGATAATTATTTCAAAGATCTTTCCACACACGTAACGTTGTCATATAATCTAGCGTATAATGAGCCCCAATTGCTATTAATTTTTCTATTTCGGTAAGTTGTCTTCATGTCAACATTGATCTGATGTTAACTCATTTACAGTAAACTTATCCTAAGTGAAAATTATGTAAGAGCGCTGTCGTTGGAAAATGTACCGTTGTTCACTCTATTGATTACTTTCTCGAACAATAATGATCGATCGTTTTCACTTAGTTTATCTTGTTTGGACTGAGTTTATGCATCATTTCACTCTGCAAACAGGAGCAATCACAATGGCCAAGTTTTTTTGGTTATTCGGCCTTCAAATCTCTGAATTGAATGGGAAGGTTCCTAAACGCGCACCAGTATATCTGTGATAAGCGATAAGCCTACTTCATTTATCTGGAAAGTAGAACAATATTTTATTCCAAAGCATGTGACATACGCTCAACGGGCAGTTTTTCTTTTCCAATTTAAAACGTATCCGCTTTTCAAAACGCATTCCGTTAAATTAAGGAAACTCGTTTCCCCCACTGATTATATTCATCCTATTCAGTGCAAGCAAGACATTAAGTTTCATTTAATCAGAGCACCTGAAGCTCAGTCTAACCATATCTAGTGTGAAGAGAAGGATCACGCGTTTTACTTGGCCACATACTGTTTATACATATCAGTGAGGAGAAACAGGAAAAACATACATTGATCGGATGACAGATAGATTACAACGAAAACCAAGCAACATAAGAGAAAATAGTGTATTCAGTAACAATATATTTTGTCTCGTTTTGACGACCCGATTGTAAAACTAGGACGAGAAATTCTGTTTGATCGGAACGTGAATTAGGTTATTTAGAGATCATTTCAGTTTTTAAATTTTCGTGTGTTGCTCAAACTGGTGCGATATGACTCTCATTTCGGAAATACAAATATTGACCACACTCATGCAACACCATGGCTTTCCTCACATTTGTTCCTCTCAACGCTTAGTGTATTGAGCCTTATTCATGGGATTCAATATGGCATTGCCTACATCAGAAGTAACATATCGTTATAATGATCACTTATGTCTAAGCTCCTATTGTTCGAACGTTATTTCGGTTTCCAATATTATACCTGTATACTGCTGGCTCTGGGTCAAAGATATTTATTCCTAACTTGATCACTCATTGCAATGTTCTCAGTTCTACTGTATCCCCGTTTGAATTTGTGCGACCTTGAGTGAAGGAATACAATTTGTAGTAGTTAAAAAAATAGCACATAATTGAAACAAAATATTATGCAAAACAGCATGCAAGTTATTCCTTTCTAATAAATGATTGCTCTTTTATGAGGCTGTTTATTCTGGTCAAGACACGTATTCTAAATATGTTATCCTTTTCACTGAGAGCATAGCTAATACACCGATCAATCAAATGTTTCTAGCTTAAGTATGTTGATCGATTATGTGGCTACAAACTATTCAGGTAACTTTCTTCATCTTAAAAAGGTGCCTTTTCATTTCCTTCTTCTATTTATTGAATATACAAATGTACAGTCAACTTTCAGGAAGGGAGCTGCGGCCTTATAAAGGCTACTTGGGGAAAATTCAGATATAGGGAAGGAAGTATCAATATATTCCAAGAAACATAAAACTTGAAAGTAGAAATTTGACTTTGAGGTTTTGGGCTTGTTGACTAGGCGTTCTGTATTGTAATCATGCCCAAACCAGATGAAAAATTATAAAGAATTTGGCTCATACTTGAAGCCGAGAGGCAACCTATTTTGGAGGTATATAAATCCGTCGATCCCTTTCATAATTTGTGCACGTCTTTCAATGTAGTCTTAATTTATCGCATAACCAAAGGAATATCTACATCAAGACACACAAAACTGAAGAAAGCCGGTCAGATCGAAGTGTAACGATGGTTGAATTTGATCGCAACAGATCGAGTTTACACAAACCTAATATGGAGGATTTTCCTGGTGGATAGGCCGCAATTTTCTCTCGCCACCGTTTAGAAAATGGTTGCTCTAATTGAGCTGCAGCTGACAACATGAAAGTACAATACCCGTTCAATGCCCATGAGTCAATTTTATAAATCAATTCTTATTAAATTTTCAATGGGTTTTTGTTATTCTCAACTAGTGCACCAGCAACCGTCATCGAAATCGACGAATAGTACATTTCATTGGCATTCAACTAGTAGAAGCAAAATAATAAGTGAAAATTATTACTGATATGTTGCGTCTGATATGGGGACAATATTATATTCAGTCCCTTGAATGAGGCTTGAAACACTAAGTGTTGAGGAGAACAAAAGTGATGAAAACCTGGGTGTTGAACAATTTGGAGCAATACCGGTATATTCCTGGTAGTATATATGCATAATGAAGCCAATATTCTTCCTGAGATCACTTATGAATCGACTACTTTTCACGTTATTGCAAAGTAAATCGGACTACTTTCTGGCTTGTGAATCGTGTAGTCACCCAAATTTTGATGCATCTCAGGGTGAAATAGTGCACACTTTACCAGTAACATGAACAGAAGTGTATGCGTGTTCATGTATATTCCTTGTAATGAGAACTGCGCAAAAATTCGATTTTTACTGGATCGCTAAATTTGTGCTCAAACTATATCAGTGTCGTATTAGTTATAATCGAGTTTTCGATCGTCACTTTGTGTCGAATAACTGTTCGTGGTTTTAATGTGCTAGATATTAATATTGAAGTGTACTTTATGGTAATTAAGCACTGCATGATATTAACGGAAATGATTAATACTAACGTATACACGTCTGTTGCTGCCAGTTCACTAAAATTACTTTGTATTAGATAAATGCTTTTCTTTATTTTTTGCATTTTTATTGCGCATTCATGGTTTATATTCCTTGGGCAAAGTCATACACACATCAACGGATATATCGCTAAGTTGAACAGAAAGCATGTCTTTCAACCACAGCATTGAAATCAACTGCCAATAAGTCAACCACATACCTACAAACTGTGCGCGTTACGTTTGAAATGACATGGAAATTGTTAGACATTGCGAGGGTCTAAGGTGGACTAGATTTTCCGGAGTTTCCGACTTACGTCCCGACGGGGAATTAACCTGGTATACGCTACTGCGGTATCTCAAAAAGAAAAATCTAACGTCTACCGAGTGAGGTGCTGGTAATTGTATACAAAACATCTACTGTATGCTGTCGAAAACGAAGTCCGAGATTACCATTCCGACTGGGTGTTTACTCATAAAGCGATCTGCACAATCAACTCACGATTTGGCTTCGAGCACAACAATTACAGTCATTATCGAATTTAATTATAGCACAGTTCGTATTTAACTGGGGAATAAAACGTACACACACAGACGAATAGATAAGGTCTATGATAATGCCTTATTTCATTTAGTTAGGGTTACGAAAGCCCCAGATGCAGGCAACTTGTTCTACCTTTTTTTGCAATAGCGCAACCCCAGGCTACGCATTTCGGCTTAGTCGCTACACCTAACAGGGAGAAATCAACATATCACATTCATTATTTGTGACGCGGTAGGCGTTATCTTGTAAACACATGTATTCATCACGGTTCGCACTCTTTCGACTGCTTGTGAACAAGGAATAATTTGTTCCCGACATTTCTGTACCCCACTCACTCCTACGGATAGTTCAGGATGACGTGAAAAATAATCCAGTGACTTGGTTAACGGACAAAAACCGTCAGCATCTGTCAACGTTTATTACACCCTCGAGTCTTTAAGGACAGGAATCCTCTAGTTTAGAGCTCTGTGCGTTCTGAAAAATGCTTTTAGCGGTCTGTCTCGATCGGAACTGTCAATAAAATGTTCTACCTTATGTAGCAGATTAGTAGTTAACCATTATCGGGGATGCACCTCGTAGATGAACGCTCTCAAAACGGGTAATATCGTGTGAATATGTGGGCAAATATTCACCGGTGAAACAGGTAATCATCATCAGTACAAGAGATGGAAACGTGGGTAAACGTGTCGCGCCGAGTGTCGTGAGTTCGAATCCTACTACAACTACTATTATTACTGCTACCATCACCAATGCCGAATTACTTCCTCCGTTGATTTTGCATCACGTGATTCTTCTTTAATTCACCACTTTGCTCGGTCTACCACTCACTTTCACTCTAGTGTTTAATCAGAAAGAAATGAAAAAGAAATGAAACAGTAACGAATAATTATGGAGTACATTCACGTGAATCGATTTCTTTCACTACTCAAGATTGTTTGCATTTTTGCATCTTTGCCGAATCTCATGCTCCACAGAATACGTAGTTTGAAATCATCACGTGATTCCTTGGGTTCACGCACAATGACAAAACAAATGAACTTACCGCTCGATAATTCAAGCTTGCTTTGGTGCTTCAGTTCTAGAAGGAATCAGCTAAATGGTTCATCTAAGAGATAAATGCGTATAGTGTATTGTCAGAAATTATTAGTCTTTGGTGTTAATTTCTATCAGACCAACTTTCGTAACGCGTTGAATACATTCAGAGAATAAACACCAAACGTCTTGTCAAGGTTTTCGGTTATTTATAAGAAAACAGATTTGAATCTTTGATGAATTTACTTGTTAATTATCTAAATGGAAATATTTGCCAATTTAGTCAACCGTCTTTCTATCATGGCGACCTATTTTATTTTAATTCAGAATGTTCCAACTACGCAGAGGCTGAAAAATCCCCTGAACAAGGAAGAAAAACACCTCACTGGATTTACCAGAGGACCAATTTTGTGTTTTTTCTCTTTACAGATAGAATGAATGTGTAAGAATGAGCGTCAGTTCACCTTTCATGTTAATCCACTAAAGCAATAAACTATATCAAATCATTATTTGATCTGACCAATTTTGAGCCATCCCAATAATAAATGAACATCTCTATTGCAAATATAAGGTCTTATGAAATTGAATCACTGTTCATTTCTGCTGACTGATACGTCCCCGCGCTCGCCATCCCGGCGTCCCATGTTCACGCGGCCGCGTTACACGTGATTCACTATTTATACATGTCAATCCTTCAAAATGACCGATTAGCTTTTGCTGGAATTGTTTGATTAATCAGCGGATTGAGTAAACAATCCAAGACTGCTGCAGAAATTAAACGAGAATACAATCTCCGTCTTCTGAAGATGNGAAGATGGTGATCGAATCATGAAACATGCAATAAGATGAAAGGATGTAAATACTGTTCAAGTTGAACACAATGTTCCCCTAAAACGCTGCTCAAAAACAAGCGAAATACTGTTACTACTCGCATTGCTAAGGACGATTTTTGTTATTATAGTGATAATAGTGGGATTCGAACTCAGGGCATCCAAGTTGCTATTTCTTTAAAGAAATAGGACAATCTGAAGATCCATAGGTTTGTGAAAGTTGAGCAAGGGCGATGCAATTTGTTCTCAGAGCATTTAAACCGCTGTATTGTTGACTCCAATCATTCGACCATTAGTTGGGCTTGATCGTTTCTTCTGCTTATTCACTCAAAAATGTGTAGTCCAAATTTGGTGGATTACGCCGTGAGCTCGTTTGGTGTGAATAGGCCAATTCCCAAATGGATTTGTTAATGAAGGCACGTAAATGGGTACACGAAACCAACAGACACACACTCACCATCCGACGGACTATTAGCCAGTGGCAATAAATGCATTTGTTACTCACGAGTTTCACTGAAATGTATGGTGGATTCGCGGACTTTGATAAATTCCAATTCTAAGGTCAAACTTGTGACCAATAATCGCACAACAAATGACTGTGTATCACCAGTCGTGATCCGAATCGGTGAAGCGCAAAAATCTTCTGTGCTTAATATGGATTGATTTGACATTTTATTTATTTAAAATCACATAACCCGATAAAATGCTAGGTTTGATGCAAGTCATACATGAACTGCGGAAAGAATATTGATTATTTTAGATCCTAATCACTGTGAATTACAATGTATCCAATGCTTATGCATTTGTGCTACTGGGCTATTCAAGTATCGCTCAAGATTATGCCACATTTTAGCCCTCATGACTATTTCTTTTTCGTGGTGTCCCAAGCTACATACGTATTCATTTACTTCTCTGGCGCTAACATGTGCAAGATATTGAGTCGGATTTATGAAAATCTTAAAATGTACACGAGATGAGCTCATTGATTGGAAATTGATCCATGGAACAGAGATAGCTACATTGTGTTTCACTTTGTTTTTCGTCCGTACCAGACATTCTATATCAGACTTAAGTCAAAGTAAAGTCAACGTTTTATTGTGGGAATTACTTACAAGCTCATGCTTCTCTTGTCCCATAGGATATTTACACAGATGAATCGTTGCACATTGAAAAAGGAATCACATAGAGTTCCGGGTAGGAGATAATAGAGAATGCAGGCCTTCAATGAATTTGCGTTTGCTTTTAGTAGTTCACGAACATGAGGTGTAACAAGGTTTCATCGAGTCTCCGCTTGAAAGATTCAATTGTGGGTGAATAAACAACGTGAGATGGAAGGGTGTTCGAAGTACTGTATACTCTGACAGCAAAAAATTGGCGCCTGCACTCCAGTCAACACTTCGGAATCAGTATATTGCAACGATATCCCATAAGGTGTGCATTTGTGATAAGGAGCGATCGACACGGATAGTTTGGGTTATGCAGTATTTGATATGTCAAAATCAAGTCTCTTCGAGTTCGGCGGTACCGAGCAGAATATAGCCCCAATGATCGTAATTTCTCTTCATATGTTAGGTAATGGAATCCCTTGACCATTTTGGTGGCCATCTTTTGTGGACGCTCAAGCATCTTGCGATCACGTTGAAGCCTTGGACTCCAAGCTTGGATAGCGTACTCTATGTACGGTCGAACAGCAAAACAACAAACAACAACAACAGTAAACAGCAAGGTTGATTCAACTCGACCAAAGACTCGCCGTAGTAAGCTGACATTCTTTATGGCAGCGGATGAAGCCTTAGCACAATTGATAGAGCAGCCTAAATCCTCTTGGACAACAATAACTCAGTCTTTTTCGTTAGAAGTACGTGGTAACTGCTGGTCCCCGAGGAAATACGAGAATTTCCGCTTGTGGCGTAGGGATAGGACTTTGCATTTAGAAACATTAAATTCAATACCGTTCTCCTTAGACCATTGATAAGCTGCTTTGAGTGATTCCTGAAGTGTTTGAGAGCCCTCTGTTTCTGTTACCGTGTTCCAGATTTTGGCGTCATCTGCAAACAGTATTGTTTTTGAAGCTAACAGTTTGGGTAGATCATTTATGAAGGCGAGGAACAGCCAGGGACCGAGTAAGGACCCTTGTGGAACGCCGCGGATGGCTTTGATAGGTCCACATACAAAATCAGAAACACGAACTAATATGGTTCGTTGTTCGAGGAATGCTTCAATCCACTGAAATGCAAAATTTCGAACGCCATAATTATAGAGCTTCTGCAGCAAAACGTTTTGATTCTTTTCATTTTTCTTTTACTTCGTTTTATTGAATATACAAAGATACAACAATTTTTCAGGAAAGGGGAGGTGGCCAATTAGAGGGCTGCCATTCAACACAAATATGGAAAGTCAGGCGGTGGTGGGGTTCGAACACACATCCCCGGGGTGATAATTTGGTTTCGTTACCACCGAACCACCACCACCCAAATCAATCAAAAGCTTTCGCGAAGTCGAGATAAATCACATCCACCGCATCCCCTTCTTCAACTGTACTGGTCGATTTGTCTCGAACAAGAAGCAGGTTGGTGGTGCAGGATCGCTTTTGTCTTAACCCGTGTTGAGCTATCGAGAGAATGTTGTAACTTTCGAGGTGTTCCATCAGAGAATCGGCCACAATTGACTCACAATTGACATTTGACGGTGCCCAGTCAGAAGTACTGGGGCAAATAACTATTTTGATCAGTTCCAACTCTTTTCACGTAGTATGTGACTAAACTATTTAAAGGAAGTTCTGTTACAGTAGTCCCAGGATACGCTTTGTGTCCCAATTGACATAAATATACAGCGCACAAGGTAGTCATGTGAAATACCCATACAGGCCAGTAAAACTTAGAATTCAGTCCTAATAGTAATGCATAAACGGAAAAAGCTCGATAACCTCGACTTAAGCCAGTGATTAATCCAACAATCTAAAAGTAATTGAAGTTTATTATGAGTGCAGTGCTTTGATTTGCATCAGTGTAAAATTTTTAACTTTGAGTAAATATGTCGTGATGTGAGTATGGATTTACGGTTAACCAAGTAAAACGCTGTTTGAAAATTTGAGAAAGCAAGTGCGAATCTACTGTCAAAATCCCAAATTGTGTTTCGGACTTCTGTCCAGCATTATACGTTGGTTGATTTTTTCTCTGTTCAGGCTGAAATCCAACATGGATGGATCGTGCTCGTTGATGAGGTTTCGTGGCAAAATGCATCAGAATGATCAACACAAACATTTGCGCGGCACCGTCGATCAAGCTTCCCGCCAGTTGTTCTCCAACGTACATTGCCTTCCGTTTTGTGAACAGATAATAGGGTCGAAACAAATCAGTCCAATGACATCAGTATAAGCTATCAGAGTAATCCACGCATCGAGAGTCCCTAGTAGTTTTAGGATATAAGAGTACTGAGAACGTTTGCTTGGCACGGAAAAATCGGCCACATATTCCATTTCGTTTTGCCTTTCTACAGCGCACCACTCCACTGAGCATCTGTCGTCGGTTGAGGATTTTGAAGGTTCGACTTATTTTCCGATTAACACTTGCGCAATTGAGAAATTTTAGCATAGTATTTTTTTTGAAAAATTCATTTCATTTTCGGTAATTTTCCTTTCTAACCTACAGGAGTGGCCTGAGAGCACTGAAGGTAGTAATCGACTGAAAATATGAGACATCTAGAGTCACTGAAGTAATGAACAGTTTGAAATAAATTCATGAATTTCCGAATTATCATGCAATGATTTTCAAGTTTCAAAATTCATTTCCTTCAACTGTCTAAATGTATGAGAAAAGTTATTCTTTTGAAATAGGACAAGTTAGGTTGTATGTTTCATCCGGGTAGGTTGGTTGATCCAATTCACACCATGATCGCTTTTTCCTCTAATTCCATCCAGACTTATTATGATAAACATGAAGGGAGGTCCTCGGATTCGGCTAAGCTGGTACGGGCAGATTATTCATCGGAATGCGACAATGACAGTTTTATGGCCGTCATTATATTTGTGATTTATAAATTGCACTGCTGTTATTATTTCGAAAATGTGAAATTTAATTGCACCGGGCATAAAACAAATTATGAGATGAGCATCAAGGTCAATGTGTTGCCTGGGGCGAACCCAGTATGCTTTCTCGTTTGTCTGTTCGCCTGTTTGTCTGTCTGTATGCATGTTGGTGTGTTTATCTGTCTTTCTGTCTCTCTTCCTGGGCGATCGACATAATTGAAATAAACTGAGCAAACCATAACCGTTCTACTGCGTGCTGAGTAGGAATACTTTCCTATTTCTTATCTTACATGAAAAGCTGTGTTCATCGTAGCTGAGTGTTTTTCGATGTTCCTTTAAGGAGACAGTTTCTCTTAATAATATGGATTTTCCTACATCAGTGTAGATCACATCACTTTTAAATTCAATTTACCTATCGGATCACATTTGAAGACAAGCGAGATTTTTGCCATTAAGTAGGTTTTTCTTGAGGTAATCAACACAAGAGATTGAAGTTTCTATCGCATTTCACTTTTGAAGGTCCATTCACATGGAGCATTTGAAGGAATGAGACATTGCACTTACATATGTTCAACACGGATGGAATTGAAAATGAGTTCATCCAGACCTATTTATTTCGGAAATGTGAATGAAAAATGTGTACACAAGTAGCATCAGAGTTCCATGTGCACCAAGCTAAGGATTAACAGGATGAAAATGCGCGGTTTTCAATGATTTGGAGCAGTTATCCAGTCGATCCGGTGTCAAATTTATCATCTGTTTATTTCTTCGAATCAATAACAGCGGTCCGTAAGTTTGCTTCTAATGGATTTTCCACATAGCCGACGGGGACTTTTGGTCACTTACGGGAATCGCCGATGTATTTCATGTATTTTGAGGTCATTTATCAAAAAATAAAAGATTCTATCTCTTCGTTTCAATTTGTGTTTGGGGAAGTTTGTACACACCAGAAATGTGCATCACCATTAAGCGATCGGTATCCGCATGTACTACTGAATATTGGCACTCAGTGTGAAGAGTTGGAGTAGAACGCACGATCCTAACCGTTTGGTCCAAGAAACTAAAAATCACTGTGACACGCATTGGTTATTTTATTCAATAAAGCCACCGGACTTAAAATAATCAGTGATGTTCACAAAAATGCTAGTAGTTTATTGGCGAGTGTCAATGAGGCCCAATCACAGATATTTTGAAACATTCGTGAAATCATGTAACTTTTTCTTGATAAACCAGTTAGTAAAACACTTTGTGAATTTACAACCTGTTAGTTGTGAATAGAAAAATTGCTTCTATCTCTATTCGACTTAAGAGATGTACTCGGGTGGACATGAACTTTATTCACCTCGTATCTGATGTTTTATGCGCGGACACAAAGAGAAGTTCCCACCCATTTGGGATACGACTACGTTAAGCAGCTATCAAATTGTATGCATACATCAATTAGGTGTCTAATCGATTGCATAAAATCAATAACCTTGCTCGATGAATCAGATATAGGAAAACAGTCGATGAACTGCAGTTTTGAGACATCCAATTAGGTCTGATTCAATGTAAGCGAGCCCATTACATCCTTCACATTCAATCAAAGGAGGTCATTGATCCTATTCTATCACTGACCCAAGTGATTATAATCCGTCTCCACAATACACCCTTCCATGTTTGCAGATCGATGAACAGTCTTCCAGTGTTGTCACCGTTGGTTTTGCTCGCATTTTTGTGAATAATCATCTCGATAACTCAAATGTGTCTGTAATCATTTGATTTATCCATCATTAATTACAAAATAGAATGTCTTCTGTTTTACGCAATGACCTTCTTACGACGGTTTCCAGATGTCCCACAGAGGGAATCGCTTTTGATTGTCAATATCTGGATGATTCTGTGAACAGTATTTAGGATGTTTGTGTATTCTGTCTAAAGAACGTTGGCTTTATTAGTTTTTCTGTATGAAGGTACCAAATTTGAGCTTTTAAGTGAAACCCAGCTCCTCACTTGTAATCGTCATGGTGATGAAACCCCTTTATTCTTTATCGAGTCCCTGTTTAAGAGATGAATATAACATCTAGAGCTCTAAAAATCTGCTCACAAAAAGTATTGGAAGATGAACTGAAGTTTATCTC
>UZAN01039477.1:59895-73142 GCA_900618425.1 Echinostoma caproni
GATATTTCCGGCCCACAATGAAAAAGGAATTTCCTCAGACAGGATAACCACTTGGTTTAACGTCGAGTAAGGGAAATATCACATGAATGGAAAATAACTGCATCCAATCAATGCTTGTCTTTGTGACGAAGATGTTGAAGTTAACGAGATGGTAAGCTTCAGGGAACTTTTTTTCAAATGATTTCAACCGGCTCATTGGAATCATCATCCGCTAATCATGTGATGGTTTTGATGCTGCAGAGGAATATAATAGAGTAGTAGTCAATAAAACGGTTCAAAGTCATTTTTCAGCAATGAAATGGATTCGAATAACTAACATTTCAATAGTTATTGAATCAAATTGCTGACTGCACAAATGCCAGTTGTAGTTTATCTGATGCATCGAACATACCTCATTTAATACATTCTCACAATTTGCCTCATAAAAGATTGAAACCCAGCCACAAAGGTGACGGAATTGACAGGTGTGCAGGGGATCCTTACAAATTTATAAAATAGCCAAGTGTATCGGTATGCGTAGTAAACAAAAACAATTAGAATCACTAGAATTTGTTTAATCGATCTACTGATGGTGCTGTGTTTTATACCTTCCCATTCAACTTCTAATGATTTTTTTTGTCGTGCAAGTTAACAGTACCCCGCATAAAGCTAACTGATAACGGAACTCAAATAACTAAGAAGATATTATTAAGTACAGTGACGTTGCCACTGCTTTCACGGTATTTCATAACCACGAAAATCAGCAACTGAAACCAAAGATTGCCAATTGGAGACACCAGTGTGGCATTTGCTTCGATCTCCTACCCTATTTATTCATCTTTTCAGATAAATACGCGCATAACTGTTTTTATTGGAAAGGATGAAGTGAGCAAATGAAGAGCTCTCATGAAAAACCAGGAAAATGTTGAGTGGCGGTAATGGCAGATAGGATTAAGTGAAATCCTGGAGAGGTGGGGGCTTGCAGAACCATGTGTACACGACCCCTATGTTCGGCCCGCTCTAGTCTGGGAACGAAAGAAATAAAAAAGAGCCGGAAGGACATACGTTGAATCAGATCACCAGCTTTTTGGAACGTTAAGATTGAGCTAGAAATCTGCCGATGAACAATGCACAAGTGAACGGTGGGCAGCGCAAACTGGATCGAAATGTAATCCTATCACATCATCCTTCACATAGTTATCAGCTTTTGTTACTTTAAGTAATCCAGCCAAGCGAAAGCCATCTTCAAATAACCTCAAATTTGTTCCTTCGAAAGAATCGGGTACAAAAGTCTGTGAAAAATGTTGAACCAGAGCTTACATAGCTGACTAGGGAAACTGTGATTCACACCGACTGTTACATTTGCATATGTATTAATATAATTGTTTATATAGTGTTTATGCAGCAAATTACAAATACCACTATTTGCAGTTGTATTAATAATTACCTATTATTTTTGGAAACCCCAATAATCTTTTTTTATGGTAATAACCGTTGTGTTAAATATGCACTGATTAAAATTTGATTACCGAAGGCTATTGTAAAGTTAAATGAGTTTTGATCATTATTCATCATGCGAACGGTGTCACAAAAATTGCAAGAAAAAGGCATGGAACACTGAGTGCAATGAGGCGAATATTACATTTAAATTTTAGTTCTATACAATGTAGACAGCGTAGACAATCCCGAGGTTTTCAGTTCGTCGATATGTAGCACTACAGTGATGTCGTGTCTTATACGAGTATTGTTTGTTCATATTGAAACTCAATGTCTGAATGAAGCTGAATGGAGCTTTGTCACTTTTGAACCTCAAAACTAGCTATCATTGGTGTCATTGAAACTGCTACGTAGTTCGAACGCTCTGCAATGAAGCTTGAAAAGTTGACTAGTTTGTGCGTTTGCGGATTACATGATCACAACGTAAAGAAAAACAAATCGGAAGCAAGATATTTTACAATAGAAGAAACAATATGTAGTTTGGTCAGAAAACGTTAATAAATGCGCATCCTTTATACCAACCTGGATAAAAGATATGTTCGTCAAAAGTGTTCATTTGAATAAAGGTTAGCGGTAATAACCTTAATAAATGCTCCTACAGGAACAACGCTCTCCGAGGAGAACGATTACTCTATATCCAATTTCCGAAAATGCCTTGGACAGTATACCTTTAAACCGCAGAACGAATACAAAACATTTGTAAACAACGCTAGGGTAAATGTGGTATAAAAACCTTTATGATAAGGCACGTATCCTCTCAGTTATTTTTCAAAGGAAAACCCCAGGAGACGGAGCACGGTTACACACTTCGCTTCAAACAAAAAAATTGTTTTCTATTCGACACAAATTTAGGTGGATACTATTGCACATATTCGATACAGGCACGGATCAACAAGTTGGATCAATGTCAATATACTGCATGTGTAAGGTCACAATTACTGGCAGTAAATGGCGGCACGGTATGCATGCTGGAGCGGTACATGACCAATACATAACACGAATTCGCCCGGGTGTCGTTATGTGATATTACATCTCTTTCACAATGTACAATTTTTAATACAGCTTGTTCAACATAAACCTGCCCTCATGGTTAAGTTTGACTCTGAAATCCTCAGGCTGATTCTGTATAAATGTCAACAGCTGGTTCCTGCTGAACTCCCCATAGGATGTTCATCCTTGCTCGTCGTGAAACCTTTTTGATCCGCACGTGTGAATACATTTGTAAGTGAGAGCCTTGAACACCTCTGCGGTCAATGTGAATGAATCAGGCTTTTGCCCAGCTGATCGGGATAGTATTTATCGTCTAATAACTAGGGATGTGTTGTTTGTGACTAATATCTGACAGAAGTCATTACCTCCAAAAACAACTCAGTTCTGGAGCTTAAACACCATCATGATGAAGGAAAATGATTTGGATCGTACTTTAGATTCTTGGTTATCGAGCCTCGCATGGATTGCTATTGGAGTATAACTCCTAACACGTTCAAAAGCGGAATGAGGCTATATGAATGTATTAGACTACTCAGGAAAAAGCCAGATTACTTGCTTTCTCTTGTCCCGTTGAGCGAGAATGAATTGACACTGCATACCATTTTCCATGGCAGATATCTTTCCTTTTATTCCGCAAGCAAACATCAAAAAACCTCCATTTCTCTTGACTAATCATAAACTGGTCTTTACTCATGACATTTAGAACGATAAGTTATAGTATTTGAACCATTATTGACTGGATTTCATACGATTCTATCAATCATAACGCTCGTTACCACATCAAAATGCTACCTGAGTTTAAATTTGAATGTCTAAAATTGGATGATTTGGGAGCCCATTATTTGGTTGTTAGACTGTTGTTTATTGACGGAACATATGACGAAAGTTGATGCTGATGTAACTTTGGGTAACTTTGTCCTTGCTATGCTGTTAAAATCTCTGAGTAATTATTAAATGAATTTACTGTTGGGTTGTAGTATACACTTAAGGAAAACGGATAAATTTCAACAAGGAAAAAATGATTATTTCATGCATCTCGGTCTTATTGGTCTTAATTATCTCAAAGTTGAAAGTTTTGTCGGGAGAAATCTGCTTGCAACCTCCTCGTTCCAGGGTTATTTTAAATGAGGTTAGAAAGGAAAGCAAGTTTCGTGGACCAAAGCCCGATCATTGGAACACACGTAGTGTTGAAGTGTCTTAAACGAAGGCTAAAAAGTGGGTGCAGGATAGACTTGTACCGATGTTCAAATACTCGATCGGTCTATAGCGCATAGAAGACACCCAAGACCAAAAAAGGCGACCCCAAGGAGCGGACAATCCGACTTAGTGAACACCAAGAGAATGTCAGTGGTTACGTCGACTCTCTGCCTTTCAAGTTAAAATCTGACTACAAAATCACTCCGGTTAGGAAACATCCGTGTCATAATCTCCCACTGCGATGTCGAAAGTAACGATGATGTGCTTTTCTTTGTGTTCGTTTTTCAATTACAAAAGGATGTTAATTTGCGTTAGGTAGAACTAGTTGAACTTTTAATGGGCACAACTAACCGCGAGTCATTACAACGCTTTTATAAAGAGTTGTGTAAAACTGGATGAGAACCAAGTTGCAACTATCAATGATTTCGTGTCGTTCAAAATGTGAATGATATGAATCACAATGCAACGAAACCAGTGCAAAAGAGACAGGATAAACTCACTGCATTGTTTGGCCAGACGGTTTGCTTGTTGGTCGACTAAAACCCGTTGAGGTCACACACTGCCGTTTAGGTTGTTTTGATGTGTAGAAGAGAGTAATTTGCCTTCAAAGCACAGCATAAGCTAGGAGGATCTCCGTGGTTTTGACCGATTCGATTCAGATGACGTGCAACTCTCAGTCACACAGCACACTGTTCCATCCTGTGTCCAAATAAGGACAAATTGTCTCGGTTGACTTCCTCAATGACAATCTACCAATTCAAATGCACGTGAAGTACCACTTATGTTGGCTGGGAAACCAGACAGTTCTCTAAGTACGTCCGAAAACATCGGCCATTTGGGATATGGAGTGGGATGTTAAACGCGATTGTTACTCAATTTACAGAACAAGGACAATCAACTTAAGTTCATATTACATTTGCGATACTATGCGTAAGTCTGATGGGAGAACCAGAGATAACCATGCCACACAAGCTTAAGATAAACAAAGCTAGAGCTCTCTTTCACAGAAGAATGACAATTTTTATGATCAATATTCGATACCGGCCAGAATGATCCACGACAAATTTCAGGTGGATAAGATAAACCCACACCTATTCATGGCACACATGAAGTTCATAGATATTTGATGGAATAAATCCGAGTGTGAAACAACAAAGGCTAGCGAAGCAATCAATTTTCAGTAATTTGTTTTCAACCTACCTTAGTATAATGGAGAAAACATTACCAAACAGATCGTATCGTCAGCCAGCGTTAATGCCAATTATGGAAATGTATTTGTCACGGTAAAATTGTGCTTGACAGGTTATTGACCAAACTATCTCAAGACCTAATGAATAAGGAGTACCAAACGCATTCTTTCTCAATCGACCGTGATGTATGGAGTTCGCTTTTACCGGTCTGACGATGAGATAAACAGAACCTACTTACTTTTCACAGCTCCTTTGGTCACGCAGGATTCCGTTTCCTGCTTTGAATGGCATCAATGACGTGTATGTCACTACGTTCTGTTTGTGACTGCCCATTGAGAGATAGGAACAGTCGACGTGTGTTGGAATATGAGGATGGACATCATGAAATGAAGCCTATTCTAAAACAAACAATTGGTTAAGCACAAACAGTATTCCTGAGGGCCTGTCATGTCCTGCCCCACACATTATCAGGATTCATTTCGTTTCTCTTTTGTTTCGCATTATTGTATTATAAATGACTTATGCAGGCGGCTGTGCTTACATTTCAGTCAAAAATGTGTTCACCGTTACAATGGGGTAAAATGAAATAAAAATTAATCTACAGCAATCATGAAACTTAAATAGGTGTTCATCTTTGTAAGTTTCAAATTAGTTCGTTACGGATCCTCACAGTGTCAGAGAGAGTACGAGCCAGATATGGAACCAATGACTTGCGATAAATGTTTATGCGGGAGGACAAGCAGCGAAAATTGAATCGGGGAACGGCAAGCAGATAAATCGGGATTCAGCGGATGACTGGGGTCATTGAGTTTCTTATGAGCGAAATTCTCACATGAAGTGATATGCAAATTACACAATTTTGTGACCAGAGTGTTTAAAGGAATAAGAGAAACACGGCTGATAATTACTAAACCGTGACGTAGAGTAATGAAGTGCTTTCTTAGTAGACCAGGGAAATAATGAGAGAACAATAAAGTATGACTGGAAAAATGCATTGATAAACAAAAGAACACAGTTTCATGCCTGACATGAAATTGTCGTAGCTTGCGTATTTGAAAAGAAAAGCGACGCAGTCTACCAACACAAGCAAGCACATGAGAGGACCACCGTAGATCTATAGTACATCTTAGGTATTTTGTGGTATGTGTTCTGGTGATGGATACGGAATTGATGACTGAGGGGTCCAGGGGATATTTGGATCGGGAAAGAACAAAAATGCATTCAAAGCATTTTAAAGTATTCAACCTGAGACCGGATTGGTTTAAAAATGATTGCGCTTGCAAAAAATGTCAGAAAATGATTCTATGTCCGATTGGTTTGAGATGGCTTGACATACGACCCCGTCGACAGCATACTTGAAGGTTCCGGCTGGTGGTATTAAGGGTAAGTCACTGATGAAAGTCGAAAATAGGTAAGGGGAAAGCACATCATCCTGAAGGACTCCAGAATTATTTACTAACGGTTATGAAGCAGTGCCGTTTGCTTTCGTCCTTTGAATCCATCGTGTGAAATAATCTTTCAACCATGATAACAAGTTGGTGGGGCAACCGAATTACTCTAACTCATTGAACTCATTGAGCATTTGGTTTAAAGTAAGTTGGTGCGTAGGGTCGTGAACAGAAGGGTCAAGTAATAGTTGCCCTCGATGTATCCGATGCTGCAAGCAGCACATACCCAAGCGAAATGCAATCTGATCGGGGGTTGATCATGCGCGCCCGTCTTCGGTGTGTCTGTTTGTCTGTCTGTCTGTTTGGATTAGCACACGACACTGGGGTATGTGCAGCCACCGGATCGTCGGTCGGCGGTTCACTTGGCCCCGATTCTGTTCATAGTGCACTCTTATGCCAATGACACGTGTAACTTGCCCTCGCGACAGACAATGAGGGGTTTTTTAACACAGATGATTTTCGGATGGAAATGTGCATATTGGATAATGCACTGATCTACCATCCCGACACAACAAACGCTCGTTTGTTGGATACGGGATCCATTCAGACGAAACGAATTGGTCTTTCCAGGTGACGCAAACTTAGCCTTTCCGATAGTGCTGTACAGTTGGAATTTCACTCAGTTATGCGTAAATGACAGATTTAATTTGGTTCGCTATCTGTTTTCCCGGCTTTTAGTTACGTGTTTTGGAAATGCCAATGATAATATGATTTTCTGCAAAGATCATTTATCCAGCAGTTTGAAACTATATCTGTATTGCACGTGGACCTAAATTTCCCCGCTCACTTGAGGTGTGCTCTGATAGTTATTTTCGGTTGTTTCTGGATGATGTCCCCTTAGTTAAAAACACACTATTATGGTCTGTGAATGCTTTTCGTTTGAATTTATTCCCATCATATACAACCACCGTAGAACTGACCAAATTATTCGGCCCTGGAATAGTTTCAAAAAGCCGGCCAGAACAGAAATTGTTGGATATATATTACCAGCCTAGGAATATGAAGATTTGGTTCAATCGAATATGCAGTCGATAAACTGATGAGTCATTCGATCGCCCGAAGCTAATAATTTCAGCCCTGTTTAAGCGTAACAATCAGCCTAATGCTTGTGTTACGGACATTTGCATCCTCAAGTGAATAGGGTGAGGGTGGGGTGGGTTGGCATTGAAATGCTTATAGGAGAGCTTGCATCGTTTTTTTGTCCGCATCGTGAAGCAATCGTTCATTGGACAAATTGCTTGTATTCACCATCAGGGAGTTATGGATTCACGGTTAAAGACAGCATGCAATTTGATGCATGAATTAAACTCATGATGTTCCATACACTTGAGCACATCCTGTGAGAAGCACCAAACTCACCACGGAAGCTACTTGAATCGACTGCCCACCATTATTAATGACTATAACGGTAACACAGAAGGAAGTAAGGAAGCCAATGCATAGATTGATTTATTTGGTTCATCAGAATCATCCTGGAAATTTAACTGTGCAGAATATATTTCTTCAAAAGCGCACAATTTTCTTATCTAATTGATCGCCGTTCAATATTTGTTACAAATCGATCCAAACTGCTTTATTTTCTAATGCCACATGTTTTCAATGAAGAAGCAACAATGTCCTTCCTTGGAAAACAGTAAAAGTCATTGTCAACGACTTCTGGTCGCGATCGTTCCGGTTGGGTTTACCAATTTTAAGCGAAGTCAAGCGAACTGTTGGTCATGACTGTGGTGTGTATATCAAGACCGTCACAGCTTATCGCCCAAACTACACCATCACGGGGACATTTTCCACGGTCGATAAACGGCACATTTTTATCACCACCTAAATTCTCTGCTTACATTTTAGTAATTGTGGCCTTCATTTACTTTTCCAATCATAATAACGTCTTGGGTGTGTCCGGGGATGCATTTTAGGTAACTGTTTACTTGTCTCGAGTCTCATAAACAACTTTCAGGGTTTAATTATAACCGTAAACGTGTTATCACACTTATTAACTCGGGCATGAACATCCTCCAAATTGGTCCGATTCACTGATGAGATAGGAATATCTGCATAGTACTTCCTTGGTTTCCGGTTATTGTCACTTTTGCTCTTTAAACCACAAAATTTACCATATGGTCGAATCCTAACATCTATCAGTTTCCGACGGGTTTATTATAACTACAGAAACGAGACATGTTTGCATGAGCGTCAGCCACCAAGAATAATGTTTGGTGCCATTTTATCATAATTGTTTCGGTAGATTTCTAACACATTTAAGAAGGTGGTAGCCCTCGGGGTAGAGGCATAAGCCGGGTGTTCCGTTTGAGTTTAATCAATGGGCAGTGTAAAACACAGGTAGCTACCGCCCGTTCTCCTTTCTCTTGTTCCCTCCTCCTGTGAGATGTCCATATGTGACCACAAACCGAATAAAGTGAAGTAAAAAGACCTTCTTTTGAAATACGAAAAAGATGATTTGAAGGTTTGGAGGTTTGATTCAAGCACTCTCCAACGGGATTGTTTTTGAATCCCTGAATCTTCAAAGCACTACTCCCTGTTCGTTTCCTGTCAGGGAATGGGGTTTTGTAGAGTGACGCTTTGAGTTCTACTGAGCAAATCTAATGACCCTTTGTTTCTTAAGCTCACTTAACCCGTAAGCAAAGCGTTAAATGGGCTCGTGCGCTTGTGTGTTGCTCGTGTGCGCCCATTATATATTTGAATGACGGAGAGAGAAATGGAGGTGAGCGTTCACAAAGCATTCATAATAAATGCAATACGTGATCTCCAGTAGGCAATCATCGGGTCACCGGGAAACTCGGATGAGTCACGTCCCATGGGCCGACACGGTGTGAGGTCTGCTGGATTGGATTCGGTCATTGTGAACAATCAGGCTAGTTGATGTAAAACCCATTTGGTTTATAATGCTAGAGAGCAATAACTCGTCTAAATACTTTTATAATGCTATCGCATCGAATGATTGATTTATTAAGACGGGATCGGTGTGAGTGACCACACTTTTGTTAGATCAAATGATTGTATTTTGCTCTGCGATCGACTTTGTGCAAATCCGATTGGAAGGGATTAAAACTAACTAATAAGATGAACTTTTTCATTTTGCAAAATATTCACTGAAAGCTTTTCTGCAATTTCTTCTACTTTATTTTGGTTCTAGTTTGACCAATGATTTTCTAGCGTTATGACTAGGCTTAACATGATCAGTGTTTTGATCAAATCGGGAACAAGTCAAGTTTCGTCACAGTCCGGATCTGGCTATTGCGTTGGATTGCGTAACTTAATGGAAACTAAGCGAGATCTAACAATAAGTTACGTTAATGCAAAAAAGTCTCAAATTTTAAATTTAATCACGCAGTAAAGATGCAAATGTAGCGCGCAACTCTGGTTTTCATCGATAAACTGTAAGATGCCCATTATTGGAGCAATCCCGCATTTCGCTTCACATACTTCAATTAAGAAATTTACTTTTCCTGAATTTACTTAGTCACTACAACATATTGATAAATTGTTTGAAAATCCATGCTGGAGTACCGAAGCAACTGTAGAGCTCTCAGTGAAAAGGATGAATAGAAATCATTCACGGCATCCACATTTACCATAACTAATATCAAGAGAGTAAGGTACGTCGTTTCAAACCAAAAGAACAAGCACATAAAACTTCATGTAGTCATAGGGGCTAAAAGATAGTTGTACGACGTTTGCGATAGAATTCGTACTAAAATAATTGGGCGACGAAAACTAAAACGTAACAGAATAACGTGAAGCTCAAACACGCATCTAAGAACACTTCAATTCGTTAAAACCTGAATAGCGACGATACGATATCCTAACTTGCACTGCAGACGGTCATTCTACAAGTAGAAATGGTCACTTAAAAATAACTTTGCATTTTGTGAAAACGTTTTAATTTGCAAATCTTATTCGCTATCGGGACCCTGCTTGTATCATTCGGTTAGCTAGAGATGAACTATCAGTTAATTGGCTTGATTCTGAGATCCTAGCGCAAATAAAACTAGCTTTATTCACACCATATGGGGTCAAATGTAAGCTGTGTGATCTCCTATGAATTATGAAATGATCCAACCGCTACACACACTCACTATTCACTCGAACGCCAAATATTTATTTTTAATAATCTATATTATCACCACGCGTTCAAACCTAGATCCAACTCAACACACAGGTGTTTTCGTTCTCACCCATAGACCATAAAGAGTAAAGCACAAAATATTTCACGATTATCTCACAGTAGGTTCAATGTTTGCTTATTAAGGAGAGCGACAAGAGCCTTGTTTGAGACCCGGAATAAAGCCACGAAACATAAGTATTGTGTTCTGTATTAGTTTAAACTAATCCGAACATTTTTTAATCAATCCAGCACAATTACAAAGAACTTTCTCTTCATAATTCCCCAGCTTTTATTTAGTAAAATGTAACCAAACACCTTGCACCTCATATGTTACTGTAGCTTTTGGTTTACAAGATATCCATTCTAAATGTTCATCAGTTTTAAGCCTTAGATTGTACTCTTTTGGAACCAAGATCTTTTTGTCTTTGACACGTGTTTTGAAGTATTCTGTTGTTTCGATAAACTAAAGGTTGATTCGGACATTCCTGCGATTAAACAAGCTACATTAAGACAAACCGTACACATCGTATGCTAGATTGGCTGATCCTATGGAAGTTGACGATTTCAGTCTCACAAATTTGCAAACGCTAAATTGGTCTTTGTGTCTACCTAGTTGCATTCCTTAACGACCGAGTATAGCAATCATCTGGGTTGTGATGCGAACGCGGAGTGAATTTAACTCCCATATCGGTTAATCTGACTCACATTGGGTTTAAAAGAAGGTCTCCTAAATTCTGCACAGTGTGCACACGGTATCTTGTAGCCAAGGTGCGAAAGTTGGATCACCGCAAGTCAGATGCATCTGTCCGCTACTGTGGGTATTTGAGCTTATTGCTTACCATGAAGTTTTCTGTCAACTTTCACGCTTACCCGGAACAGCTGAGATTCGAGTTGTTTCTTAAGGGCATTAAGATCGACCATACAGGAGCTGGTGCTATAATGCTGCCGCTCGGATGCTAATCTGCGGCTGATATCATCCAAATCATGGTGCGGAGTAACTTCAGACACAAAGAAAAATCGTTGGTGGTGGTGGCCCAGGGGTTACTTTATAAAATTGGCGGAAGGGTGTTCGAATCTCACAACCACCACCGATCTAACCCCATTATGTGTGCTGTATGGCAGCCCTTTGATTGAACGCTTACCCCCTTTCTGAAAATTGTATCTTTGTATACTCAATAAAAGGAAGTAAAATGAAAATGAAAATGAAATGGGTTGTGAATCAATTCGGTGCTGTGTAGAACTGATCTCTGTAGGAAAACGTTAACCTCCCAGTGATGCCTGTTGGTTTGGAATGGTGATTTTTCCCTGATTGAGTGCTTCGAAAGTTTCTTCTAAGTGCGCAGCATGACAAATATATTCATTCTTAATGTCGAGCAACATGTGATTTCTTCATTTAATGCTAGCTGTAAACACATGGTTCAACGGATAACCCAATGACATCCGTGAACGTCTTGGTTTTTTAACCTACATTGTTTTGGTTTCATAGCCCGGCTTGCCTGAAAGGTTGCATTTTCTAACAAAAATCTGATGGAGTTTTGGTTTGGTTTTCTCTTAATCACTTATATTAGAAGCACAACTAGCGTAAAATGGCATACACATGTCAGCTTTGATATGGAGTGTTTTGCACTCCGAAGTCATCATCAAACTCACATAACTAGGAAGACATAAGTAAACCGCTATGCCACCCAATCGAAGTGTTACTCTGTTTGAAAACCTCAAAGTGATTTAACCTCACACTTTTTCAGAAAAAAACACGTCACAGAAGATAAATATAAATCGTAAAATACAATAAAATACAATACTATACTTTAACATTGTTCTGATTGCAACGATGTATATTGGTCCCGAACGAATAGGAATGCCCTCCTAAATAGTGCGATTGTTTTGAATACAATTTTCCTTTCAGCGCATTTTTGGTTTGCCTAATAAATATCGATATTTCTGAGAATAGTGATGCACTAGATTCACTATGGTTATTCACAATGTTGGTGGTTCATTTTTCATCTGTCTTTCTATGTGAACACCGGCCGCCAAAATTGTGGCAATATTTCCCAGTCCCAATGGGTTGTATTTGTGCGTGTGTGCATCTTGAGATCAGTTGTTCATAATTTTCATCAAAGTCGAAAGAGACGGGCGGGTGTAAGTTTGCTCATCCCACTGGATAATTACAACTAAATGACAACAAATGGAGCATGGGTTGCTTTAGCTGACACAATCTCTCCGTCTTTCGTCGGTAAACATATTTGATTCACGATAAAGTGCATTATTCGCCTGAAGCAAACCAGCTAATTGGCTCTCCAGGTCCGTGATTACGAGTAATCTTTGCTTATATGCATTCAAAACCAAGGAAAACAGTAAACTGAAGCAAACACTGGTTGAGCCCATATAGTGTTATCAGGCTTTGCAAATGCGCATCATCCATTCGGACAATTACCCATCTACCCTTTCCGGAAACATTTTGTAAAGATGAGAGTCCAAATTTTACCGAGTCAGTTTCTCTAAATTATTGGGTGATTACTTTAGAGTTCCTTCGGGTAAAGCTCAGAATTCAATCTAGAGAGTCATTATCAAATCTGCTTTTACTTAACCAAGTAATGGACTGTAAGTTGATCCTCAGGGTTTTTAATCTAATAACTGCTCGAGTATCAGCAAGTTATTCAGATTGTTTAAATTTGGAACACTACAACTGCGTTCGTTTCGTTCAACATCACGGCAATGCATTCATAATGAGCATTCTCACATTTGGGTTCGAGTCCAGTATAGAGTAAGACGTATCAATGAAGTGTAGATCTAATTAACCAGGCGGTTTCTTACAGTTTATGA
>UZAN01039477.1:73577-119084 GCA_900618425.1 Echinostoma caproni
GCGGTTTCTTACAGTTTATGATATTGCAGTTATTTTAATGAAGCTTCTTATGTACGGAAATGTACTGGAAGCATAGAGAAATACATGGTGTTTTGAGAAAATCTGGAAAGCAATGTAGGTTAGCAATTGTTTTCAGTAGTTCGTAATCTTGACGTTACATGAGGGGGCAATTTGCAGACTAGCTGAGTCAAGGTGGTTTCGGATATATCTCGAATGCGACAGTAAGGGGACAAATCAGGCAGCATAATGACAGTAGACTAAAATATGTCATTCATTTTCGGCTCAATTGATCGACAGTAATTAAATATGAGGCTGGAAATTCAGTATTTAGCGGATGTAATGAGACATTTACTGCTGTTTGGTGCTTTTGTCATCTAGTGTATTGTCTCATAGGACCAATAAAAACCGTGTGGAATGAATACTAATTACACATATTATTACGTTTAAAGTAGCTTGTCACAGCAAGTTTATTCATCAATATAAACGTCATACATCGGTTTTGTAAGTACTGTTGACTAACATTAAGTAATTCGAAGCAGCCTCATGGTCCACTTCAATTGCACGAAGGAGGAAATATAAATTTATGACTACCATAGTGCGATGCGATATTACATGGCGTTATTTTACAATCATAGGTGATTATCTGCTCCAAATATTAAATAAAAATTGCACGCTCCCATTACAGTTTAGCTAACCTTCTGAGTCACTTAACAATACTTTTGGGGTAGTCAGTTAGATTGATGACTATGAAGGAAACTGTTGGTAATCACTGTAATATCAACGTAGACAAATATGGCACGTTATATTTACATTTTTCATCCGAAATGTTACAATTTTACTTTGAATCAGTTTTAGTCATCTGGATGCAAATTTCTGCAATAATAGTCTCACGAGGCGCACAAACCTGTAACTTTTAATCCCCAATTAAGATATCTTCAGATGAAACGACGATCAGGTTCAGTAAGATTTGATTCCAGTTGAAAACGCAGTGTTTGAAATGTGTCGGAAAGAAACTAGCGGGACAAATGTGTGGGTCTGACTTTCTGATTCGATTTAGTTGAGTGGGATGCAGTGCATCTGATTATCGAGTGTCGAAATCGATCGATGCCAGCCGATAAAATTTCATTGTTTCGAATGAATTAATTTATTGAAAGTATATCAAGCTGAACAGAACCAAGTACCATAAGATCTCTTTCCCAAGGCATAAAATGTGAAAAATATGCAGATAAGCTGATTGCTTCCTGAATGACAACGGTGCTTCTGGTGACTAGTAAACTACCGTTTCTGTTTTATCTCAGTTACTCTTTTTAACTTGTGCGGATTGCAAAGTACGCTGTGTATAATTCTGAGTAATAGAGGGTTCAGCCACGTCAGAGACTTTTGCGGACTTCCATATATGTAGGGTATAGGAGGTGCTGATGTCTGAAATATGTACATTCGGGTCATTTATAATCCGATGTCTACCAAGTCACTGAGTGAATCCACGACAAATTCCATTATGCACTCTTTTTATTCTCATGTTTTGTGGTGCAAAATAGAAGGATCACCAAGATCGATTATTGATTAACAGCATTTTAATTAATCCACAGGATCCACGCAATCGTGGTATATTGTGGATTGTTTTTTTTTGTGCTACAAGTTGAAGCCTAACGTGTGAATGTGCTTACAGGAAACCTACTTGTTTTGAGAACTCAGCGAATGAGTTACATAACATCCCTAGTTATTCAGTCTCATGAGCCCATTGTGAGTATCACTGTAGTGACAAAAATGAGGTACACTATCTGTTCATTCTAATGAATCCACCACATTTTCCTTCTACATGCTCGCAACGAATATCGGGCTCAGAGTGCGCAGAAGCTCAATTGTTGAGTTCACCCCATCGGAAATGTAATTATTGTTTCAAAGTTTGCGTTAAATTAGTGAAGTAGGGAAACATCGGGAATATTCCTCAATTGTTCAGCTCACATTACTGATAATCTAAAGTTCGTTTATGAATCAGCTCTAACTAAGAAGGCAAGATTCTAGTTGATCATTCTTTCACGGTTTTCTATGTTATTCTTCCTAACGTTAAACTTGTACAACCGTTTTCCGTTTGACTTTCTTTTTATATTTTTCTCGGTTTAATGTTTGTGAAAGACGTATTGTTATAACTAACGGAATCATTATTGGTCATAGTCTGTTGGCGATAAATACGATAACCGTTTGTGTTTTAATTGAAATTGTTGCCGTTGGATGTTCAAGGCGTGAATTTTTGGACGGTATGCAGGCTATCATTGCAAAGGTTTTCTGTCTATGTCTGGTTGAACGTTTTTGTGAAATACTTAAAACTTAGTTTGAAAACCTACGTTTAACTGTCATTCCGGTTCTAATTAAATTTTAGAACCGATGAGCGCCTAAAAGGTTGGTTCAATTAACCTCAACGCCGGCTCCCAATATGACAATTCAACAATCCCTAGATTAGGGCACGCAATGTTCGCAATTTCGAGTGAACTGAGGCAAGCAGTTCAGTCTGCAAACAAATGAACACACGTCCACCTCTTACAGTCCGTCGTATATTCTGGTGCATCTAGGCCAAAATGTGGAGGGAAGTTGCACACGAGAATCCTGCTCGGCACCCGCCACCTGTCGAAACCTTCCGATCGATCGATGGGGGATTGTGGTTGAACTGAAAGACGGACATTACAATTCTTCCATGCGCATTCATGTTAATGCAATCGCACGGGCACGCGCATCCACGCACACACGCACGCAAAACATCACGCACTTTTGGGGATTATGTTTTTCAAATTATTTTCGAAAGTTCCGTGAGTAGTCACGGTTCGTGACAAAAAATCTCTTCCGACGTTTGGAAAAATTTCTCCCGGTTAGCATAATCAAAGCGACGGAATAGTTTACAGTTAAAAAGGCACATCATTGCCGTTTACTTCTTGATTCAGTAAGCCAACACAATTTTTGTCAGATTGGGAACTATTTTCATACTTTTGTCATTCAAAGTCATAATGACGTCTGTGAAATGACGGTCGAAATTACTCGGAAGTATTTACGAAATTGGAATGACCTGTGCTTTCTTGTTGCTTACATAAAAACTTGTATCTTCTCCACTCATGTTTGTTTCTTGAGACACGCAATGCTGATCACTAAATTGTTGGTACTATACATCGAGAGCATTTGTCTTCACACCTCAACCGGGGAATTCGTGGCCACCGTTCAGCATGCAGCCAGCAGTAAACTAAATATATGTGCAACTCTCTGTTTTTGATCCAAAACGAAGTTCACACGATAAGCAACTTTCCAGGAAGATGAGTAAGCTGAGCATAAATCGTTTTCTTCCAATGTCATTCCTCAGTTTAGTATGAACATTAGCTGCAAACAATATAGCAGTTTTGCACCCTGGAATATATTCAAATGATAATTTTTTGTTTTAATCGTTTTTCAGTTTTGATAATTTATATACATTATATGCCAAGTCAGAGTCAAAGTTTTATTGTGGGAATTACTTACAAGCTCATGCGTCTCTTGTCCCATAGGATATTTACAAAGATGAATCGTTACACATTGAAAAAGGAATCACATAGAGTTCCAGGTAGGAGATAATGGAGAATGTAGGCCTTCAATGAATTTGCGTTTGCTTTTAGTAGTTCAGGAACATGGAAATAATTGAATAGTCACCAAGGCATACTCAAAGCATAGTTTCGCGACACCGTTTTGATAAAGCATTGATATTTCGTGGTAATGTGTGCCTCGGCTTATAATACAAGACGGGAGAAAACAATCTACTTTCATACCATAGCACTAGTTCAAGGGCAAACCAGGTCCAACACTGAAGATAAGGGATAAAATGTTTAATGAAGAAAAACATATAAATGAAAGTGCAAACAGAACACTGCCACTTCATTAACACTGAAGACGTTATCATAAGTAGTTATGAAACGTTTGCAAACAAACTGACAAGCTCGGAGAAAAAGCGAATCCAAAGTTATGTGATATATTCAATCAAAACTAGTTCTGGTAGTCTACCCACATTAAAGAGATTATTTAAAATTCAATTTTTTAAGTGTTTTGTTGACTACTGGGTTTCAATCTCTTGTAAACCCCGCAGGAATTTTCAAGCACGGGAGACAAACCAAATGATTTAACGTTCATTGCAGGTTACGTGTAGACGAGTAGCAGCACGCCGGGGATAGTTCGTCTACATATCTTTGTGTTGAGTATTTATAACTGGTCTTCGAATGGACGCCGAAGAATATATTATGGACAATGGATTCAATGAGTATTCATGATAGTGCTCTAAAACATCGGTATTTGGTCATTCGATGTGAGGGCAATATTACGTGTTTGGTTCAGGAAACAAAATGATCAACCAATTCGGTGCACCTTTTCATGAGAACAAAGCGAATGATCATAGGCTGTATTCTGTTCAGCTTTTTCGTGATATTCCGATCAGGTTTGTGCGTATTTTCAGATCACCTCTAATTGAAGGAGATTAATTGTCTTGTAAACAAGCAAACACTCAGGGGGATGAGCAAACAATACTTATGATGTGGTTTCGGAAAAAGTGGGGGGAAGGGACAGATCACTTGGAGGAGCAGCCCCCTCCGTTCAGTAGGTGAGAGTCACATTTTTATTACGATGCTAACCACGAAAATCAATATGAGTTCCCAGGAGGTGTTTGTCAAGTCCAGTAGCTACTGCTTAGGAAAATAGTTAAAATAGATGCATCATGGGGGCATGATACTCACTCTCTGCCTTTTTATTCCACACTTGCTTGCTAGGGTGGTGGTGTGATACTATCCAGTTGACTTGGTTCTCGATCAAACGACTTAGTTCATCCATTTGACAAACATCCGGAAACCCCCTATCGTGAACTTTGTCTCATTAGAGCTACTTTCCGGTACAATAAAAAACACTGCTTTCCTCTCGTCCAATCAGATCACCAATCACATGCATAAACAATTACAATTTTCCATTGTTCTTACATTACCTCTTACATGTAACAAAAGAATACACTCCATCTTCACCAGAATCAGTGGACAGCCGTGCGAAAACTGTGACCTGCAAAGCGAAAAATAGCAGGACACTGTAGACGTAGTAATCAATCACGCATGGCACAGTGTACTTTTCAAGAACTTATTGATTTTTTCAAATCACTGGTTGGAAAGATAGAGAAGTTGTGACAGACTTACACACATTAAATCTCTATCTTGTCAGCAATCGGTTAACCGATTTAATTCACTGTTAGTATGAATACCTGTAGTGAATGATAATTGCCCTTTTATGTAATGACTACTCAACATTGAACACTTTTTGAGATGACGGTTACTAAACCGATCACGCACACCAGTTCATTTAATTATTTACCGACAAAATGTTGTTGATTCACATCAAAGGAAACGCCAAGCGAACCAAGAGAGTTGACGACTCCGTGATTCTGCATGCAAAGGCGAATTTTAAACGAATGCTCGCACAATTCACTCTTGTTACTGATCCCGTGAGACCCCACTGAAACTAACCTTGGGTAGGTTTCCGGCACCTTTCCGTTTTTGCGTTTCCGTAATTGAAGTATTTGATGCAGTCGCTTCCCTATTTCTTTTGCCTTAATAATTTTTCATTAAGCGCATGTTAAAACGGCATATTTGATGACTTTTTAAATGCATTTCATAGTGTTTTTACAAGGTCACTAATCATCACGTCTTTCTACTTTGACCCGATAGAAAGTTGGCATTTAGATAATGCATCTCAAACATATAAAGCTGTCTTCAAATCTCAGCCTCTTGGGAATTTGCTTTCGCAGTCTTGTTGCCCGTTGTCTCTTTGATGCTTTGCAAGCTTTTCCTATCCGCAGTATTTATAAAAGGCATGCTTAGTCATATCGGAGTGTATTTTGTTGTGATAATTCTCGGGCTAACATGTGAAACGGAACTCGTAAACGCATGTATGCGCTTATTCTCACAAGCAGAAATGCCCACGGGTATAAACAACTTCACGTTGAACTGGTTTGACCGGGTAATGGCCGCTATGACTCAGCGTGAAACAACAGTGAAACAACACGTAGACCGTTTGATGTTGAAAGAAACCGAATGACAAGGAAATACATAGGTGAAGTGAAATAAACCGGAGGTTTTCGACCAGCTCACATTCTGTCGTCTACCGTGAACAAAATTCTAATGGGATTTTCAGACAATAGACTATTTTGCAAAGTGCAGCGCGTTCAACTTTCGTACTGCTAACCAGATTAGGCTTCGAGCGGAACCAGCGAGGAACTTGACCACCTATTCAGCATGCACACACATGATTTATCAGCAGACAGTCCTCGGAGGTGGGGCGGTGCGGGTGGGTTGGGGGGGGGGAGAACACTCGGTTTCTGCGGTGTTTCAACTACGCACGCAATTCAGCCAACCGAACTGCGTGGTGGCGATGGTGGTGTGAACGTGGTGGAACATAAAACAAGCTTGATCTGGACAGGGCCTGTATCCTATTACGGATGGAAGTGGATCGAAAGCGATCCAGCAATCTCCATACAGCATTAGGTCTTGTTCAATGCCCTGATTGTTACGGGAATAGATTCTTACAATTGTGTGAGGATGATGATGATCTTGATGATGTGGAGGATGAGGATGTACTTGCTGCAGGTAGTTTTGTTTGGATGCATTCCTCTATCCAGAAAGGGAGTAGCGAGCACTGCACTATGTTGTACATCATGGGGGAACAAACACATAAACTGAATTCGCTGACCCCTGCGTGGAATGGTACCGATAAAAGGAGAACATGTAGGATGCATTAAATTGCTCACCTGTCATATATATCATGCGGAACAACTGGAAACCGAAGACAGCGCAGTGCACATACCCATTCAATAGAATTGCTCGTTCGCTTTTTCTCTTTTCATATGGTTTCAGTCATTAGGGTATGCAACAATGGCACAACACAAAAATAATATTTGATGATGTTTTGAATGAATCTTGTTGCTAGTCAGACACACTTTGAATGAAAAAAATGTCCATTTGTTCAGCTTGCATATGCCATCGTTTAGTCACATTTAACTCACTCAACTTTGAAAGCACTAGCGTACGATTTACTGAAGAGAGTGATTGGAAAAACCGCGTGAAAATGAGCTTTAAAAGAATCTCAATCCAAATCACACCGCACTGTTTTACGTGCATCTTACTCCTGGTTGTGCTGGGATCCGATTACGAGATATAAGTATAACGCTCCAATTCCCTCTCCGCCAAAAGGATATATCAGGACTATATATGCCTTGCCAAGGGCGGAAAGATGTATAATTCAGAAACCATGAGTTATGAAGCCAGATTTGCATGTGTAAAGTAATTCGGTAGACCATCAGCTTAGGAGATTGAGTTTTCATTCGGATAGCAATGATACGATTGAAATATGTTACACTATCATTATTTAACATATCTTCATCAGGGATATTCACTAACGGCGGCGTAATGTATGTCACCATTTCGGTCATTTTGGATAACTTACGACAACTATTCCTTCCATTATCTTGTGTTTGTGCAATAATTATTGGGCGGTAATCAGTATAATTTACAACATATTTTCCATCACATATCCAACTGATTGCATCGGTTTCGATGAGTTTCTATTTAGAAACTCAAATAACTACCACATGTGGCAACATTTATCTCCCTCCGACTATCAGTACTGTGTGTACAGCGGATTTAACCGTTGGGTGCGAAACTACACGCCCCAATTTCATTGAATACAAACCGTTTATCTATGGGTGTGGATACTCAATCCACATGGGCTGCGGCTGCTGGTAAAGCAGACATATTTTTATGACCGTAACATCGTTTTCTGAAGCAGTTGGTTTAGTGTGGTCCGCCGGAACTATTTACCACTAGAGCACCCCTGTCTATTAGGATCTACCTTTTACCTCAATCAAATCCAATAGTTTCCGTATTATCGCTCAATCTGATATGGTTGCCTTTTACTAGATTCGAGCTCTTGCGACTGAGTGACGTGCCTCTTCCCCTAATGGTCTGTTCGGGGCGTTTCATTCGACCCAGTTATGCTCAGTTAGACAAACGTAGTCCAGAATCAGGACGCTGTGAGACTTTGATAGAAATTTGTGCATAGTGATAAGTTGTTCGATATTATCCATCGATTCATCTTGTGCTTCTAGATATGCTAGCGGTGCACCTAATGACCGTCATTTCAAGAGACATTTACGCAATATAACATCTATATTGGGTTAAATCAGTTTCGACAAGCAGAAGCACTCATCCTCTCTGTCAGTCATCTATTCTCTGCTTCCGATATGTCACCTGATCACTTAGTTTCTTATCACATCTCATTCGTTTTTTAATGACCTCCCTGAACACCGAGCGTTAGACGTCCGTACCCAAAGTCTCCATCCACCAGGACGGTTCTCTGAGCTTATGCAGTTGATTCGTAAAGATAAATCAGAGAAATATTAGAAGAAATTCAGCGATTTTGTATTTCGTTTCTCTGTTTCTGTGGCCACCCAGAACATGTTCTGAAGGTCAACCCAATTCCTTCATTGAATCTATTTTAGATAATATTATCTTCACGAAAATATATTCCTCACCTTACGAGCTACTATCGCGTGGCAACTATCTTTGACCAGTTTCCACTTTAGAGTCGTGTTTCGAAGGCCGACCAAATGCTTTTTTTGTGCTAACAGCGACGAGTGGCTCTGGTGGATTCGGAATAGTGAATCTCCTTTTTTCTTATTTATTCCAACGGGTAAAACCTGATTAAGGGTGATCCAGCTACCTGGCTTCGTTATATCGCTTTTGGACATGTGCCATGCTACTTTTCCTTCTTAAGCGCCTGATTTCCCTCAAGGTTCCTACATCTTAGCCAACCTAACGTTATTAGTACGTTGCTTCCAAACATAAAGCAAGATATTTTTCGTCCTTCTCAATTTAATGCCTGAATAAACCGAGGTATTTCATTCAAATCTCGTTTAAATCGCTCAAAATGAGTGCTCAGTGTCAGTGAAACCTCATTGGGCGATTTAAATTGCTTTCCTTTATTCGTCAGCATTGGTCAAGCCCGCTATTTTATGGAATTTATCCCTTCTTCTTTACACATTGACCTGCTCATTTCCCTTCTTATAAGCAGAATTTGCGGTCAAAATCATCTTGTTTGTAGCTAGAGCTCTCCTATAGCTTCCCTCTTAGGATGCGCAATCATTGTTAAATCACAGACAGAAAACTGATGGTGAAGCGTGAACACTTTTGGATCATTTACTCTAAATATCTCTTATTATCGTTTTGTGATCAATTAACGAACAGAGATTTATTCTATAATGGTCATCCTGAAAAGCTTAACCAAGTTCAAAAGGACCAGGAAGGTCAGGTAAACTGTGTTCTCCGATTAGTTTTAAAATATGATACAATGTAGTACGACGTTGCGCATAACCAGAACGAAAAATCACAAAAAAGCATTCGTCTAGTAGAAATGATGAAATCAGTATTTGTTGCAATGAATTCGAACATTTTGTTCAGGTTTTGCTGGAAACAAGAACACCTCATTTGAACCAATTCACGTTGACAGAGCTAAAGTTCTCGGCCAGTGGACTATCTTGACATGAAATCAGGCACTCGTTGCCCACCAGTCCAAAAGGAGTCAAGTTCGAATGTCATTTCAGAGCAATCAAACCCACCGCCGTACTATGATGATGGACAGTTTCCAGTTTCATAGGGCTCAAAAACCCTCGAATACTTTGGGTGATTGAAAATTGCTTCCAATTTGAAAAAGATTCAAAGAGTAAACCGCAAAGTTTTAAACTAACGCTTACAGCAGATAGGCCATGCTTTTTTCAAAGGTAAATTTAAATGTGTCGGGCAAAGTAAAGACAAATATATCGAATTTTTCCGTGGATGGATTTCGTAATAGGTACAATAATATTTTTTAAAATTTAAAATAAAAGGGATTCGGCTAATAATGAAATGAGTAGCCGATTAATCTAATCCACCTTTCGATAAAATAAACCCTAGCCTGTGTTCGATACCAGTCTTTTAAAATTTTGGTTGTTTTATGTCGCTCCAATTGTGGTGGTATATTCCTAACTCCGTGGGCAACAAAAGATCCTACTTTCAAATAGGTGGTGCATAAGTTTTGTGCTGAATTGGCATAATATCCGGGAAGAATATCATCTGAGAGAGTTTATTTTATCACACCATAAACAGGAATTGCAAAGACTGACTCAACAAGCTACCATGAGGTGTTCGAAATCTAGGCGTTTTATTCAAAACACTGTAGACTCACTATTATAGTCAACGCGTAGGATGAATTTTAGTTTCTTTCTTGAAACCCACATTATTAGCGTTACATTTCATCATGACGAGAATAATAATCTTTCTTTGAGCCCTGATGACTATTTGCTACTACTAAGCCCAGCATCATGTTAAGCGAATTTCAGAGGAAACAATGATTGGACAGCCGAGGAAGGATTGCTTTTGTTGAATACTAAGTTGCCCGACAACAATCAATTTCGAGACACTTGTTAGCCGATATAAACCAAACAATTGTTCAAGCTTGCATAAGGCATTATCATTGATTCTCTTACAGAAGATTAGCGTGGAAAACGAGCTCGTTTTCAGAAATTCGTATTCATACCAATGTATCTCAAAATATATCATTACTTGAGAATAAAATTTTCTTGAAAAAGCAAAAGAAAATTATAAATTGCTAGAAATAAGTTCATCATGAAACCGAAAATCGGATTCACCACGAACACATATTTGTTTATCCCCAGATCCGATCATTCGGTTACTCGTGATAGGGCAAAGCCGATTTCCGGTCTCATGATGAAATCGTTTCCAGCAATCTGTGATTTTATTCTGTTTTCCAAAGGTAATTTTATTCTCAAGTAGTGCTATATATTGAAATCTATTCCCATTAATAGGAATCTCTGAAAACGAGCTTGTTCACCACTCTAATGGTTTGTTTGAAATGTGCTTTGTGGGACCATTTGAAAGATTTTCTTACAATTTTACATAATTTTGCAACTAATATCACTAAAACATTTAACAGATATTTCCAGCTTCCTCTTTTTTCACACTAATCGTATTATATCACGGTAAATTTCCCTCTATAATAGCCCTGGTAAGTATCGTTTATCATGCTTTTAAAAACAGTCCAGATTAGTTTACTCAACCACTTTATCGCATCACCGGACATCTCCCATGAACGGTTCCCTCTACCAGATTCATCTTAAAAAAATATTTGGAAAATTGTCACCTTTCAGTTTATAGCTAGTTTATTAACTACAGCTTCCGGATAGATCGATTTTCAACATCAGATTAGCTGCCCTAATGGGAAGCCGAAGGGGATCATTGCTTAATAACTGATGAAGAACAATAACGTGATGTTCGTTCTGTTTTTTTCTCTATAGGCATCGCATGATTGGCTCATTTGCTATCAAGGGGCATTAAAAGGTACGTTTATTGATTTACGCTCCAGGTGAGCTGATACATAGCTGATCTAGATGAATGAGATTTCATTTAGTAATCAGTTGGCAGTAAAGAGAGATCCACCCAACATCCAAGTTCGTTATTGAATGTGATTAATTAGGCTCGCCAATGAGCAACCCGTTTCGATCCAAGAGATGTGAACAATAAATTATTCAACAAGTAATTCGACCCCATTTTTTAATTTTTTTTTTCTGGTGCGGTAGAAGCAATATTTCCTCAACTTTTCAAAAACACGAGAACCCTTGCCAACTGCCAATAATTGTAAATCATGTGAACTGGGCCGTTGTTGGTTCTTTGTCCGACGATGCCTTCTACTATCACAAATAACTTTTCATCTATTCGCTTCGCTAATTTGCTTAAATCTATGCATTACGTTTTGAGACAAAGCCTTATTTTGCAAATTTCCTCTTCTGCTAAATGACAAAGGACCAAATTTTAGAAATAGTAAACCAGTTTCTGACAAAGGCATCAATAAAACCATTTGATTAACATGATTTCGGTTCATGGCGTGAAATCAAAGGTCTTTTCCTTATTCAAATGGTTATAATAGTCCTTTTTCTGTGTTTCCACCGCTTTACAAACAAAACCCACAACAAGGTGAAATCAGAAAGGCAAATTTCTGTTATGACATTGGCTGGACTCTGCACACTGACAAACAGCTCTGATCTACAACAGTTGATCAGTATTGGAAACAGGTAATGCGGAGGATATGATCACCGCCCAGTAGTAACAAATAGGAATTCGTAGGAATCAAGTTAACACTGCTGAATCCAAGCAAACTGGGTTGGTAAGTCTGAACTGAAGCCAATCGAAGCACAGTGATCGTAGACAACCTATTTTGCAGTTACTTTTTCAGTGTCGTCTCTTCTCCCATTTCACACCCGTATTTATCTTTGGGCATAAAAATACCTTGTCCGCACACAGAAACTACGATTGTTTGATCACTCTGCTCACTGAAGTAAACAAATGCTCCACGTACTTCCATCCTCACTGAGTTAGAGTAAACTAAACTTGATCTGAATTACAAAACCGACTGTATAAAAACTGGTGTAAATTAGCGAAGAAACGTCCCATTTTAAAGATCTCTTTTTATCCGTACATAAGGCATGAATCGGGTTGTACGTATGATATATTGGTTTTTTTTACCAAGTTCATAAACGCTGGTTTTGGTAAGTAAAAGGATACTAGACGATTGGGTATACGAGACATATTCTTGATATAAGACGATGTACGAATCAAGAGTTGGTAGGCATTTGTGCTTAGTTTTCACATAACGTCACCAAAAGACGTAAACGCGTAATTTAAGTGAATTGGGATGCGTCGGTCAGATGGTATCCATAGAAGATGTTCAATTAAATACGATGAAAACCTTGACGATTTGCTCACCCTGCGCATGCGTCCCTTTAGAGCGGTGTCAGGAAATTTAAGTTTACGAATGACGCATGCGACATTCAGGTATAACCCGCGGTTTTGTTGATTATTTTCGGCGAAACACATCATCTGGAATACCCGGGCATCATCATAGCTATCTTGTGAATTGGGCCGTCTTAGGGTGAACGCTTAACAAAACGCGACGAAAGTAAAGAATAAATACTGGTGAACTGATGTAGTATTGAGAATAGTATTTGAAATGGAGCTCCAGAATTCGCGCGATACCAATCTTCGAAATAGAACAAATTCGAATCGAATAGCACACGTACTTGATTCGAATCGTATACTATGCATATTCAGTGCATTTTAAAGTGTAGAAGGAATTTTCGAGGTCAGTGTCACACATCACAACTGAACCGTTCTGTTTTCCTTTATATTGCTATGACAAAGCAGTGTAGAAAAACGAGATATGTTAGCGCGATGCGAATTGCAAAGCTCACACTAAATATGCCGGTGACCTTCAACGTCGTAATGATAGTAAAACTACTCACAAATCTTCTATCGAAAAGTTGATTTGATATTTTGACTTCAACAATAGAAATCTGTTAAGCTAGTCAATTTAATGCGGTCATTAATCCAACATAACACACGGTTACATCACTGTTTGGTGAATAAACCCGCGTTGCTATCAGCAAAGGTAGGTTCCATAGCCACCAATTCTAGTGGATTTTTGATATGAACTACACATCTCTTAGTCTATCACCTTTGAAGCATGCGCATTGTGACTAATTACACGATTATATAGATCTGATCACGAGCTGCTGTAGTTGCTCAAAAATAGTTGACATTTTTCTATCTACTGAATACCCGAACCATTTAGTTATTCCTTTTCAATTCCACTCCATATATACGCCTTCTCAGTTGTATCGTTATATTTTACGTATCTGTGTTTTAAGCGGATTAGAATTAGACACTGTTATAATGCGTACCCTTCTCAAGCACTCGTATTCTATCCCTTATTCCTACGTCTCTCGCATAGCTTTAACTGCTCGGGGAATCAATTAGATCAACACACACTAAATATCTACGTGACGTGAGACAAATTAACGGGAGTTTACCTTGTATACAGTTTAGGTCGAAGTGTTTGGTTGAATTGATGCGTTCGACTAATGTTGAATAATGCATATTTCAGTTCATAATGTTTACTCGCAAGCTGAGTCGGTCGGCAAGCACTTGTTTCCAGCAATGCACACAATAAGGCTCTTGCAGATCACACAATGGTAAATCGATTACAGATTGATAGTCATTGACTGAGTCCAAGGGCAATATTCTGAGGACGACGGTATGGATCGATGCTGGTTTACGTGGTTGAACAATTGGTTTGTTCAACGGTGAGACATTTCTTCACTTGGGTCAAGTGTTACGTTGTGTTCTGATTCCCGGGTTAATAGAACCCTTATGAATAGTTCCATCTTTTATGATGCAATGAGAGAAATGATCTCGGTAACAAGCTTCTCCGAATAACCATTGTCCTCCTGTGCTTAGTGAGTGTAACTTATTCTTTGTCAGCTGTACTCACTGAATAAATCTGTCGAATTCGAATTGCTACGTATCACGCCGGAATAGGTTTATATTTTATGAGAACGAAGGTAAAATCCCTGAAATATTGAAACATTTATTTCTCGGTATAAACCTGAGAAAATAACAAAACAGAGCTAATTTGTGTAATGTATGCTAAGGCAGGTTTCACTGCGTCTCAACTGGTACTATACTGTATAAAACTTAAGTATATATCTTTGAACATTAGGTTACTCACTAATACGATGGGTTAAATGATCACACCTTTTCCACTGCCGGGGAAATCAAGGTGTGACTGACAGTTAGTTTTTCACACGCCAGCTTTCGATCTTTTAATGGCAGCCTATTCCGTGAACGTAAGCAGCCTAAGTATGCTGTTAGCATAGGTGATCCAAAATCGCATTATATGGTCTAAGCCATGATTCATCATTCACAGGCAACGAGCGATAGATGACGCAAGGTTTTGTGTGTTCCATGGTCTTGGATAAGGATTGTGATTGCCAGTGTTGTAATGTGATTGATTGTGTTAGTAGTGAGTGTTATGTTTGCGTGGGATTGTTGAGGTTGAATTCGAGAATGACCTTTGATCATGTGACTCGATCAATGGGCATGTAACTCAGCATGATACGTGGACTGGATCGACGTATAAAACTGCCTATGTGTTATGCAAATGTAAAATGCTCCGCGTTCACATTCAAACTGGTAAATTACGTGTGATTTGGCGAACAGTGTCAGGAGTTGCTTCGTGGGTGATGGGTGTGATTGTATACCGAACGATTTGTTTGGTAGCGTTGAAAGCACGTCTTGCTACTTTTTCAATCGGTTTTGGATGTCCGGGCTGATATTGTTCCTGTAAAGGGAAAACATTGAATTCTAATGGTATGACATCAAATAAACTACGTACGCAACCATTCTCGGCAAGAGTTGATTACAATTCGTCTGACTCAGATTGTAAACTATCCCCGGTACGAATGCACCATAAAAAAGCTGACTCGTAGTTGATTAGCACAAAACTGTGGAAATGCAGGTATTTGGCAGTTTATATACTCTTGCAGTGTATTGTGCTACGAATCGTTTTTACTTACCCTTCCGTCAATCGAAGGTTCAGCATATGTGATCATTGGGCACTGTGGTATTCGAGTGTAATCAGCCTATTTTTCAGTTATAAAATTTTTTTTCTGCTGTACTGCATCAGTTCTGATACAACAGAATATGCCTTCATACACAACGTGCAACTTAGCTTTGTTGTAATCTCTTTTCAACCGTTGTATCTTTTATTCATTCAGTGTAAATACTATAAAATGATGTGACAGGAAGCGGTAGCCATATCCTCGACTAACAAGCACACTATACCCATTTTGATAAGTAAAATTAAACACTGAGTGTAGACAGCTAAACAACATTATACAACATGCTGCTCTGTTCACAATAGAAAACGGAAACAAGAGCAACACTTTGGATTCACAAATCACATGCTGTGATATTTATGATCAAAAAGCCACAACATATCGTTGGTGTCTTTAAACAATCAGCGCGTGCAAATATCTTGGTTCTCCTATCCTTTTATGTCTTTCTACTTAAGTGAATGATACGATAAGCTTCTCAGGAGCCGCGGGAAGAGACCAATTATTCGGCGGTCATTACGGGGAATAGAAAATTTTGAAACCAAGTAGATGGTAGAAGGATTCGAAGACCTTCTCCGGGACGATAAGTTGATGACATTGAGGAGTTTGATCAACACCACTCTTATCGTTGCATTTGTTTTTATTGTATTTGGATATCTTTTATTAATCTAAATCGACCAGCCGTAATGCGGGAAAAACGTGTACATTCTTGAATGCTGTTCGACTTAACTTTTCAATTTTCCTTCTGACTGTGCTGAAGAATTTGGGGGAAATAAAACAATCAAATTTATGTAGGCTTTTTTAACAAACATATTCATCGATCGGTTTTCATGACTGACCTGGTTTCGTTTGAATTTTCTGTTCCGGATTCGGCCAACCACGCTGGTGGACGTGGATCTGAGCGTCGTCGAAATGTTGTAACTGTCTCTGATTGTTTATCCCAGGTAATGCATGGTCCAAGATTTTCCGGCTGACGGGATTCAGTTACTTCAATTGACATGAAACACGGAAATGATGCACTTCAACGCCGAATCATGGGGTGGGACGCGAGAGCGGGGAGGTACAGAACCTAGTGCATATCAATCAAAAAGAAATAAATCGAATATCGCTTTGACAAAACCTTTCAGTCCAATTTCAGTGATCACTTCCAAAATGACCTTATCCAGAGTGGCCATATCAGACACCCGTTTTCTGGGAATGAACTCCTTCGGTAAAACAGAAAAAGTCGGTATATCAGCGACCTTTTCGTGAAAAAAGCTATTTTATTTGATAAAATTGTCCAGTTAAGTGCTTTGGATAGTTAGGTGGCGGTGATCGTATGGTGAAAGTCACCAACAAACAGACTGCCACCACCACCATCCTATGCCATGGTTTATGCGCGTGTCTCATGATAGCACCGGAACAGTTACTCCCAACATTCTTCCCAAGCTATTTGTTCAATGACGTTTTCAGTCTGCAGTCGTCAAATGATTACTATTGCAACAAACAATATTATAAGCGTGATTCTGATGAAATGTTGACAATTTTTATTAATTAACAAACTTTAAGTGAGTGACGGAAGATTTAATTCATTTTTAAAGGTGGATTCGTCATGTATACAGCAGATGAAGCGTGGACTGAAAAGATAGGAAGCACTAGACAGCTGTTTTGACCTGGTTGGGTCTCATCAGCTGTGCGAATCCATCTGCCCATTTGAGGATCGAAACCGGAACATCATAGGCAGAACGCAAGCATGCTACCCACTCGGTCACTGGGCGGCTGATCAGATCGCTTTTATTTTCCATTCAAACGATGTAACACAATCCACCTTTGCGAGTTTCTTGCGGGTCACAGACCCTACGTATCTCCGCGCTAGCCTCCGGGATATGGCTCGGTTGGAAACATTCACAACCTGACTACTTACTTAAATTTTTGTAGTATTAATTATTTCAGTCCGAAAATGTTCGCAGAATAAAGATGCAGGCTAATACTATTTATCGTTTGAGCAAGCGATCATTGTTCCGCAAATGTGTTTGCGCATGGAAGCAGTTGTTCGGAAACATTTGGAATATGAAATGAGATTTTTGGTATCTAGCATGAGTGAATGAGTCTGTAAGCTGAAGACAATATGTGGTAGATATTCTCTCACTTCTTCATGCGCCCAGAATTCCCTTTTATTCGAAACTGATTGAAGTTACTCCTGTTGAAAAGCAGCTGCGTGTGACACGAACATTTATTTATATTAAAATATTGGGAAAGGTCATCTGATGAAACACAATTCAAGTCCCTCTACAAGGGCACATGAGTTCATCAACAAGGTGTAGTTAAGGACACTGGCCCATTACTCAAGTGTTAGAAGGTGACAATATTTTGAAGTTATGACGCTTGATTCCAGTGAAGCGAGCGAGTTCGATCATTGTGAGGATATCAAGGCAGATGTGTTCGATCTCAACTGTAATGAGGACCGTGACGGTTGAAAATTTGATGCACATTGGTTTGTCCATAAGCCAAGCTGTTAGATTGCTTTCTCGCATCCCCATGCCCACCTTGTAATAAGTATCGACAACCAGGGTACTAAATACTGCCCGTTCGCACATAGCTCCGATGTGTAAATCGCTGTGAATAAACGGGATTATGGAATATTACAGGTCGCTTTTTACTAACGTAAGTCGATTAATGACTAGTTACAAGCCTGCATTTCTGTCTGTGGAAAACCATTAGTCACTGAGTGAACAAAGTAGCCTTCGGCAACAGGAGCACGGGTGTAGGGCGGTGTGTTACATGCGTTATGTTTTCTTTTATTTGCAACGAGATAAATATTCAATGAAATCCCAGCTGTAATCGTTCAAGTTCCTGAATTTCTCCCCATCGCCTGAGATGTGCTCTAAGAGCATACTTCCTACTGGAGTCATTTGGGTTTTTTTATTGATATACACAACAATACGTGAAGGTAGATCGAGATTCATTCAAGTATTATCGCGAAGTTTACGAGTTGTGGACCATCTTTCATTAAACGTGTTTCTTAGTTTGTGAAATACCCAAATAAATTCCAAAGGTTTATTCATTGTTGATATATATATATATATGTATATATATATATATGTATATCAGACAAACAATTGTAACATGTTTCAGTTTGGTAAAAATCTCATGAGATCTCTGTCCATGGGGATTAGATTACTCATCCAATTAAGCTAACAACCCGAATTCGATTGTATCGATTAGAATGCTGGGAATAAAGTCGGCTGTGATTAGGCACTACTGAACAGTTTCCCGTTTCTAAATGGGTAGACAGGAAATGAACCCCCAGGAGAATTGCGATTAGCAGCATTAGCATTCATGAGCATGCACACGCATTCATACTCACGAACAACTAAGTGTTACGAGTGATCCATTGACAAATTTAAAAAATATATAAATGAATAAAATGGTTCCTGTCGTTACAATAAACGCCAATGTATGTGAGCTTGAATTTTGCCAATACCGTTCTCTTTCTTTCTCCACTTTCCGCGTGGTCCCAGACAGATTTTAAATGGCAGCCGTTATCTTCTATAAATATAATGATGACATGCTTTTTTTTTTATTATGCCAAGGTGAATGATTACTTGACGGTACAAAATTGACGATTATACAACGTTTGTTATATTCATTAGGCCATTAGTTCTTCATGTGATTAACGGTTCGACTTTTGTGCTTCACTGATGTTCGGATTGGAGTACACCACAGAACGTTTTGAATAAAAATGTACTGACGATTTTATGATTACTTAAACCGATCTTGAACATCACAGGTGGCAATCAATTGGAACAGCCCAGTTTGAACAACAGGCACCCAAAATGGAATTCCCTTGTCATCAGCACCCTAAGGGATATTGGACATCCGTGAGCGATGTCACCGCGTGCGCGAAGAACAGAAGCGTAGCGGCTGGTTTTCTGAATCAGTGAAGTAGGGTTTACTGGAGGACTGCGTGCATGGTGGTATAACGTATAAATCTGCACACGTGGATGACATTTCCATCCAGATTGCAGAAATTTGACTTCGATGGAAGTTGTGGATTTGTGATTTTGGCTATATGCAAAAACGAGTCCCTTTGCTGTACGTCCTTGAAATATCATCTGAGTTCTCAAATAAGATTAACCGATCCTACAGATTGGATACGCCAGGTCCAATCATTCTCGTACTGCACATCCAGTCTGTACGCTTGGCATCAAGTCGGATCGACTTCATTTGCGACTCCATTCGCAGAATGGCAAAGGTACAGGATTTCCTCGGCCTCAAGGGGCTAGACCAGTGAGACAGTGTGGTTGGCAGCGTCATAAAACCACATCCAGGTAGTCATGGTTAGCATGATACTCAAGGGTTTCGGGGATAATAAATCTGGAGATGATAAAACAAAGTTCTTTTGTTTATTCTGAGTGTGTATCAGAAAGTTTAGATTATGATCAATATGACAACAGTTCCATAACAACGAAACATGGCTGCGTTTGAAGTATTTGTAGTAAAACTACGGAATAACCCAAAAATAAGGTCTTCACTTATATGTAACCACGTGACATCGGTTGTCTTTGCATAGCATAAGGTGTTCGGTAACAATGATTTGAAAATTCTGTATGAGCATTTGCCTTTTGGAACAGAATCATTTTGGTCTACTATGAGCTACAGTTACAGGGTAATAAGTTGTTTTCCTGATATGCGTATTATGGTTGAACTATCCATTTAAAGCATAAAACACAGGGATAGTTTTGTAGACATTCTATTTTTTCGTCGCATGAATCAAAATGTTTGCCAACTTCAGGTGATGAACTTTGAGATCACCGATCCAAAAGTAAAGTTTACTAATGTAAAACTGAGTGGATAACTACAGAACTTGCCATTGGTGATTACGTGTATTATGGATTAGGATTTTCGGCTCAGCCCCATGTTGCTTGCTAGTAACCGAGTTTCAATACGCTAAACTGACTTGCGTTACAGTGAGTTCATTACGAGAGGTCAGTAGTCCAAAAGATGCCAGCTCCGAGCAATGTTTTCCTCCCATTAATGTACTCAAGCAGTGACTGCCAAGCTGGAGCCCGCTTCCAGTGTACAGTATTATGCTCAACAGATTATTGTTATTATATAAAATTAGTGGAGGATTTAGTAAGATCATATGTTGATTTTTGTCGTGTACAGAGCAAAGGGAACGTGAAATGAAAAGTAAGTTAACATTGGGCAAGCGTTTTGATCTGGTTGGGTTTCATTAGGAGTGCAAATTGATCGACACAGCTGGGTATCGAACCCGGGACCTCACAGACGGAATGCGAGCATAATAACTACTTGAATACTGGACAGCTGATTCAATCACACTTGATTTGGAATAGATACGATATATCACAGTCGAATGTCACACCTGTATATGAATCACAACATATGGTTATCATTGTGAATATTTGAACGTGAATGACGAATGGGGTTTAATGTATTTCCCTGTTTCCAAACAGAAAGACACCATGACTTCTTATTAAATCACGAATGTTGGTCTACAATGCTTTGTATGCTATTGGATGGTTTGGCAGCCTGCATATTGCAAAAACTAGCAGAACAGGCGCATCCTTCGTGGGATTAAACACAGAGACACAACTCGTGCGGCAATCTTTTTCGTTTAAACAGACTGACAGATTTCCAACAAGGATACCAGGTATCCACTCTTGCCGGTGACGTAAAATTACAGTTGAAGGAAAAGTAAAATGTTTGTTCGTTTCACAATAAATTGAATACGACAGCAGATAAAATGTGAGCGATTCCAAGGTAGCTTAAATGACAACAATAATTGACTGAACTAAGGAACTATGAGCTTTTATTTTAAACGGCCTTCTAACAAAGTTGTCGTTATTCCAAGCTCCCATATGTAAAGTTACAAATTCATATTTACTTCCACGACATTGCACGGGAAACTCAACGAACGTTTCACGAAAATAATTACATTCAAAAACAGTTCCTAAATTTAGATAAACATTTATGAAATAATTGTTTCATTTCACTCTTAATTACCACCAACCTTAAATTGCAACATACAAAGTGTCTCGTCTTTTACGTTTGATGGGATAACCTCGAAGCATTGATATTAGGATGAATAATTGACTTTCTGGTTTGTGAGCGGCGCGCCCTTCGATCGGCTACGCTACGCTTGCACACTCTCTGTCACATGGTGAGAATTTTCATATTTTCACTCACTATCATGCGTCGTCTTTACTCTCGAGATGGTATTATTTGTTTCAAACGTGCCGAGACAACCTTTGATTGTTCAGCGGATTATGCGACTCCAGTTTCTCATTGTGCGGGTTAGACCCAAAAAAGCAAACGTGCAGGACGTCAAGTTCCCCTAATTGGACCTCTCTGTTCATGATGACTGTCCCCTCATTGGTCAGCACTAACACTTGGCCCCTGTTTCCAAATATGACGGATTTAACCAGAGTCCTCCGATCAAGATTTCATATGAACACGAATGCAGTCTGTGTTCAAGAATTCTGGTTGAATAAGGATGTAAATGACTCTCAAGTGTCGATGAAGGATTTTCAAATTTATCGAGAGGATCGTGGAACCGGAGTAAAAAAGACAGGAGGGGGTGTTGCGACATGTGTCAACGGTTCCTGATATGGCAAGTTCCATGTTACTTTTCAGTACTGGTCAAAAGGTATTGAGTACCTAACTGCGAAATGTCAATCAAGATTTTCTCGCTTTACGAGCACAGCTTTGACTAACTTGTATATAGTACCTCACTGTGCACAATCAGATCGTAAGTCTTTCTTCGACTATTTCATACTTTTTATCTCCCCACTTTTTGATGTTAACCTGCACATAACAGTTAGGGACTTTCACCATACTAGTAATTATCCAATTTTATCGTTAGGTATGACAGATCTTTTTCACTCTCCCACAAGAGGTTAGTCTAGACTAGGCAGAGCAATCACCAACCACCCATCTTTTTTACTTTAGTACTAAAAGCATCTATTTCCTCCAATGCCCATTGCATTCTCTGAGTTCGACCTAAAGATTTTTTACACCGTACATGCAAATCTTTCTCCAGATCTGACCACATCATATTTCGTTTTCACAACGTTTCACCTACAAGTGTTTCCCTCCTCAACCAATCTCTCAGACTAGCCTGTTTATGGTTTTCATTATCTCCTTATTCTCTATTCACATGTACCCCCTATTCATCCAAACAATCAATGCCGTTTATAATTACTGCTACCCTGTTCAAAGCCTATATGCGTCCAATGGAAGCATAAACACTGCCTGTAGTTGGGGCAATCACCTCTATTTTTAATGAATCACCTAATACTTCTACTCCGACCGCTGAAGGCCGGTCACAACCAAACGAATCCCCAAAACATCAGAATCGTCTATCGTTCCCATACGTTTTCGTTCTATAGTATTACCATCTTCAGTTCTTGAATTGACTAAATGGCCATCCTTAAACGCCTTCAGCAGTCACTGAGTTACTAAGTGCATTTTCTGGACAGCTCATCAGCATTTGATTCCATTCCTCTATCTAATTTGTTACAAATACTGGAATCGTTTGAATGCCCCAAGCGGTTTTAGCATAGCTATGCAAATATATTACTGATAGAGTAGAAACGACTAGATTGAATAAGTCTTCATCTAAACTTTAGTCAACAACTCTGGGATTCATCAAGGAGCTGTGCTATTCCAATACTTATTTTTCATTTATAATTGTGTTATTCCCTGTGTTTCTCTTGCACGCATTTTGAGATATGCAGATGACTTCGTGCTGTGCAAACACATTCATTCTTACTTCAATCTAAGCTCCTTCACCGAAATTGTTGAACCAATTTAGTCATTCTCGTACTTATCGGGGCAGACCCTAAACCCCAGTCAATGTGTTGAATGGTAATAAAGATTTGCTCGCTCTCTCTATCCGACAGACCCCGCAGTGATTAATAACAACCTTGATGTAACCATAGATAGCAATCTTTGTCAACCGACATCCACAGCTGCATTTATGAATTGTGGCACCTAAAATTTTAAATACGAAAGCCCAGGCAGTTTCGTGCATCGTGGTCAGTTATATGTACCTTAGTTCTGTGCCATTCCCTATCTAAAAGGGAACATGGAGGTGAGTGAATGGCTGATTCGGGATCCGGCCTGATTCAGATAATACCTCTCAGCAAGACAGCCCTATAATTACTTATAATTGTTTATGGATTGTCAAACGTCGTGATTCGACCGGCTCCGTGTTCATCTACAAAAGTTCATGGAATTGAACAAAGACGGTCACAGCGAAATTTAAGGGGAAGACGTATTATTCCCTTTGCATTTCAAAAGTCATCTCATGCGACGTTTGCAGTTGTAGGAAATCCATTTAGGAAAGGTGACCGCATTTTTGTAATACGATGAATCCAACGTGAGTGACAACACTATTATTATTTGTTATAATTGAGTGAAAATTAGTCTACGTGCATCTATCGTTCAGGTTTAAGACCGCAATATCCTAAGTGTTGTCGACGTCTGTGCATGGAGTGCTTGTGGAGGAGGCTGCAATATTTTTCGAGAGAAATATTTCTCATTTCGATCCTTATGGTATTCTTCTCAATCAAATTAAATTGCTATGAGTGCCCTGAAATTTTACAATCACCGTTATATCGTATTCAGTGTATTCGTTTGGGTTTCAGATGCAATTATTCATCCCCGTAAAATATTTATTGGATCCTCGCGAATGTTTCAGCCAAAGGTAATATCTCATTGTGCCCAAGTACCGGAGAAAAGTTCATGCAAATTGCACATCCTAGAAATCTACAAGTTTCACCGTAATGTTTATAACTACACATCAGATAGAACTCCCTAATCTGTGGATCGTGCTTCATTGAATGAAGTGCAAGATTCGTAATAAATATTGAGCTGCTATTGCGTCGAGCATTTCGCTACAGATATGTTCAAAAATGTTCATCGTTTCCCGTGAATTCTTTACTGCTGATCGGGATGTGTTATCAAACTCCAGATTATTTTCAATGATATAGACTTAGTGGTTGTTTTGAGAGTTCCATCGATTTCTATCCATGTTTTCACCTATTCGGTAAGATCGGTAATTTATCGCACTGGAAGACAATTGTGAGTAGACAGAAGCCGAATTCCTCCTGCCTGTGAAACGTACCAAGATCAAACGTATGCGAAGGAATTGCACAATTTGAAGAGTGGAATGAACGATAAACGGTAACTGAAAGATAAAGCCAAATTTTCAATGCTTGGACAATTTGGTTCTATTCAGTCGGCATCATTCAACATCTAAAACCAGTTTCACTGCAATCTTTGAATTGTAAATTGTTATCTATCCATTAATCCATTAGTCCGCCGCCTTTTGTATGGCCGCGGCCCGCATTCTTAAATGTTGACTGTACATTTGTATATTCAATTAATAAAAAGGAAGTAAAAATACCCTTATAAATTAGCTAGGATGTCATCCTTCAACCGCAATTTCTCGTCAGAGTTCTGGATCTACCAAAATAGAAGAAATAGAAGAATGACGATTTTCATCTCTAATTATAGGATCCACTTATTTCTGTGAAAGTGAAACAACTGTTTTACTTAAAACCCTGTCTAACATCTTACTGCTATTCACCTCAAATGTTTTTCACTAAGAAGTGAAGTTTGAGAATGCTTTTGGAAGCTGCAGTAAAATTAATCAATTATTATTATTGATTTATTGCGTGAGTAAAGGCGTCGGATCAAAAATGTGTAACTTCAACATGTGATTCTCAAATTCATTTACGGCGAATATCTTTTGGATTTCCGCATGCATGTTCAAGTTGCATATAAGCTTCCCCTGTTCCATAGATTTACAAATAAATTTATTGTTCGAGTACAGAATCATTATTGTGGAGTGAAGTATCCTACTTCTCGGTTTGACTGTTGTTCTGATTAAGGATTAATTGTAAACTACAAACCAACACAAAACTATCTAAACGTGTGCGGTGAAACACAAAATATTTTGTTACTACATGTATGTACTATTTTCCATTTTAAGTGTTTCACCTCCCTTTCACTCTGTATCCTAGCTCACCCATCCCCTGTTACTGCTAACTTTATTATTGTTGTAGTGTTCGGACCATACTTGTTCACGCCGGCGGTATATATATATGCATATATATATATATATGTAAACATCTTGTATTCAAAATAAATGTGGTGTATCAAGTCGAAAAACGTATTTAATCTAAATGTTATATACATGAAAAAAAATGTACTACTGAACTGGAATGTTTTTAAAGCAAATTTGAGATCAATCAAATTATTGACATCAATGATTGCCCAACGATTGTGAGACGGGCTTCGGTCACACGCTTCTCGATTCTCATGGCATACATATAGGTTGTTTATCTTGCTAATACGCGTATGCCTCTGTATTTGTCCCTCTCCGCAAATATCAGCGAATCAACACGGAGATCTTGATATAATCGGAGGACATCTTGAAGTTACACAGAAACAACTTCAAATAATCGCCAAACATCTTTAAATAATGGTCAGCCAACTTGAAATGATTCCCGAACATCTTGAACAGATCCGGGAACATCTTGATATGATATCGGGACAAGTTGACTTGCAAAAGGTATCGTACGCGTATGCCTCTCTGTATGTGTATGAGCCCCCCCCTTCGCTGATACCAGTGAATCATCTGTGATCAACGCTTGAGCAATTGCTTACCGCTATTGCACGAGGCTGCATAAGAATTCATAAGTTACACCTCAAGCAGCTGCTCTGGGACACCAAAAGATCGTGCTTGATCGATATACACATCAGTATTGACCAGATTCACATACTGTTTGTTCAACACTTTCAGGTCATAATCCATTCATGTGCCACCACCACAGAAGCACCTTCAAGCACTGAACAATCAAAATGACGATTTTGGTCATATTTTCGGAACCGTATGAGATACCTCTATCAAATTAACTGCAATAGAAATAACGTAAAGGGGGCTGTCTAAAGCTGCCATAATTTTCATACGAGTTACGGGATTTTATAAGAAAATGCCTTAAAAAAATTGGAATGTTTCCAAAATGCACTTTTTGGAGTGTGAAATCTGAATTCAATATTTTTTGTCGCTGAAATCATATAGTATTACTTGAACACTATCACACAAAATACACCGGATGAATTTAGGTTGACGTATGACATTCACAAGTAGTAAGTGCAAACTGTCTTCGAACAATCTTATTGCCATTGCCACATTTCCGATTCAGGTTCACCATGGAAACATCACCGGGGTCGTTCCTAGAATAGTGATTACCGAAGACACCAGCAATCAGAAGTGAAAATTTTCAATAAGTTAATAAGCTTTAGGAGATCAGAACACCTCTCTGTTATCATTGTTGAACCATACCGCAGTATTTAAGGGTTCTTGCAGTCAACCCAAGGGAAACGATGGAGGCACAGCATCAGTTGATGAATGTCACACATTGGTAAACAAAGGATTAAACAACCTATGCATCTGACGTGATATTACTTAGGCTCGCGGATCTCAAAAGGGGAAGACATTTTTCGAAGCAAATAAGGCGGGAAAACCATGCTCTGAAAACCTTGCGAAATTTAGAGACACGGTTGCCATGGCGATTATTCTCGCATTTTCTAAACTGAACCTATCTACTTCTTGTCTCAAATTATATTTCGTTTTGTGCTGCCCATATAAATTGTGTTATAACTGATGTGATCTTTTTTTAACCCATCTGAAGCAATCGTGTCGCGGAAAGGAGGATGCGTCTAAGGTCCTTTAGCTAGAGAAAACACGGACATAGTCTATTACGAGTGAAATTCATCCTCCGAAAATCTTACACGACCAAAGTATTCTTTCAAAGGCTGTTGAGAAATTTGTAGTATGCTCAACCAGTTTTGTAGTTCTCCCGTATATGGGCTCTCATCCATCGTGTTTCTTGCAAATATGATTGAACAACATGTTCAGTATATGAATGCCTGAAACGTTATAGCGAAACGAATCGTAAAATAACCTCAGCGATGTCAAAATGCGAAGATATTTCTTTTCGATATATCGCTTCAGGCATTTACATATACAGTTCGATTAGTCAATAGAATAATGTAAGGCCTGAATTGAAGTTGAATGAATGTCTGTGTGCAAAATGTTCAGTAGACAATAAGCTATCGAGTCACGATAACCGGATAGGGAAAAGCCGGATAAAAATGTAAGATGAAAGATGTTAATCAAGAATGAATACAACAGGTGTGAACGTGTACGAAAACAAAGAGACAGTAAATGAGGAGTGAGGATTCTCACCGTTCTGAAGTAATATTTGAAAGCTCGATTGTGTGAATCATTCATCATTACCGAGCACTTCTAGCTATTTACAGGCAGTAGCCATAGGTTAGAGCTTGTTTAATCTTTTCTCTGGTGACCTGAATGCTTATCCTAGACATCGATGTAGATCCGAAAATCTTCGTTTTATGAAGCAGGTCCAAAAGAGAGACTAAATAAAATTAAATAATCAAATACATACGGTAACTTAAGTTCCACAATTATCTATATTTTCGTAATACACCGAGACAGGTGAATAGAGGTCAACCAAATTTCGGAGATCATGTTGCTCAGAATTAAATGGGATAATGTTTGGCCAATTTAAGGGGAGCCTTATGAGCCTTATTAAAGACCATGGCGACACACTCAAGTAGTTCCAGGTCACCTATAATGCACTCCATGAGCTAATCTAAGCTGAAGCCGACGAAAGATGGCCTCATGTATGCAGCTGTATAGGGGTATGCGTTTTCGTTATGGATTAGTCATTCATTCGTGCTTATGGTCCACTGGCAAATTACTCAAGAAAATGAACTGACTGTATGGGCTGATGAGAATAACTTATTTTCTTATAATTACTTACGAGAAAAATTGTTTATTCCTTTATAATCAGACTTTGTTGCGGTTTGGTACACAAACATTAAGCTGGAACTAGTTTTTCCTTCCAGATCTAACTGGATTCTACATTTGGTTTGTGAATGGATAGACTATGGGAGCAATTCGATGAGGGAGACAAAAGCTAACCGAATGCAATCTTCTTAATTTCTATTCGCATTGCGTCTGCACCTTTGTCAGTCGAACAAAATAGAAATTCAATGCATAAATGCGTTTTTCTACCCTAATGCGATTGTTTCCCTTTTACTCTTTCTTCGCGCGCACGCACGCGCGTGTGTCCGTCAGACAGAATTAGCAAAATGCGAATTCCCGGAAGGTTGATTTATGCATTCCGGTGTTGCGGAACAGCAGCTGTGACTGACCGATTGACTGACTGTCACCGTACTGTTACTAGTTAGGGCCGGATTTGTCTACCGGACTTGTTGACGTGGATTGCTTGTGAATGCACTTGTCAGCAAACTGGAAAATCATTGACCAACGTCAATGCTATTTACTGGCCGTCCGGGTGAATGCCATTTTCTCAACTTTAAATACATGCAAGCAACTGTCGGTCGTTGTGTCGCGCGTTCTTTGACTAACCCCAAGGCTCTCAGGTTTAATATTTTTCATATTTCACACGACGGCATAGTCCTTCTCTGCGACGAATTCAGAAGTCATTACGCAATTGATATTTACAAGTTGGATGACATTTTGCGGCGATCTATACCACTGTGAACCCAATGCGACAGAACGCTTTCTTCCTGCTTCCCATCCAAAAGAGAGAATTGTATCTGAGCATTTGCTCCTGGCATAAAAACATGTCTGTCAATAGAAAATTACACTTTTAAAATAAATCTTCCATGCTCATCTAAAGGCAACATTTTAGTTTGTTAGATTTAGTATTATCTATACTTATTTGTTCGTCAACATGACTGGAGGAATATCTTATTTCAATCAACAAAACTGGAAAGAATGTTTTGGGGATTCTTTTCCTAGCTACCTATGGGTATTCAACTTTAACGCATCGGTTAATATTACCCATTGGAAACTATTGAAACATGCAGACCAGAAGAAGTTCTAAGTTTTGAAAGTGGGACAATGTCGTGCAATAAAACTCAAGATTTGTGCCTCACAGAGGCTGAGAGTTCAATAACTTGAAAAAAACAGATGAACACATGAGGTGAACTCCGCGGTATAGCTAAAGGTTTGTTTTGACGGAGTTCCTGGGAGTTTGCAGACTTGAATCTCTGAAAACCTAAGGAGTTTCACAGAACTTCTGTTTGTTTTCAATCACTGTAAAAACAGCAGAATAAATATGTCACCCATTCCCGCTATACTCAATCTAGCCTCATATATTGAGTAACAATATTTTTGTTAACCTCATTTGAAAGGTTTACCGTTGTTCGCAGTCGGGAGCGTTCCACTCATCTCTAACAAACTACTCTATCGTTTTAATTGCACCTAGTGTCTGCATCGGACGTGTTGAGTCCATTATTTCGAGCAATTAATCATGACTGGGGATGTCACATCAGTCAGTGAGGGAATGAGGCTCAATATAATCAGGCCAAAAATGAGGGGTGATTTCAGATCAAATGGATGCGTACGATAATACCGCTATCCGCAATCAAGACCAAGTGCTGGTGCTGAAGTTCTACTGTCATTGATGTAGGTACGTCGAACGAATTGGGTAGGGTGTGTTGAAACCGGTCATTTCTGATTTGGTGTTTGTAAAATTGTTTTGAATCACCGTACAAGACATAAGGAACAACTGGAAAAAATAAGGAATTTTCACCGAAGTCAAATACGCTAAATAACTGATCATACGTAATCTAGTTAGCCTAGATTGACTAATGAATACGTAGCAGGCGAGAAGCGACAAAGTAATATAGCTTACACAGTGTCTATAAAAATGTTACAAGCACATTTTTCATTAGCGAGAAAATGCATGTGAGTGATTTAGTTCTTAACCGGGTTGTCAAATGCTATCATCACAAACACAGTGATAAGTGTTAGCGAATGCGCGCAGATGTGTTCACCCTCCATGCAAACAGTCTCACGCGCGACTGTTTCCCACACAAGCCTTACAACCAAACATATTTCTAACAAAAGCGGCCGGTAACTCCTATTCCAACGGGACTAACTTATGTACTACAGACTGCTCTTTGTTTATTGGTTGTGGCTTAGGGGTTCATTTCACCAACTTAATTATGTGAAGATAGCGTGTCTATACACCAACTCTTCAACTTAAGTAGAACGTTTACATTATTTCACATTTTATCTCTTCAGGTGACTAGTTTCTCTTTCGGGAAATTTGAATACAATCATGTGATCATTCGTTCTTACTCGCTTCCCTGTGTTCATCCGTCCATCCATCAATCCAGGTGTTCCGGCGAATGCTAGTGGAATTCAGTTTCGGTTAATTTTATCAGTTGCAAAAAGCTAGCGGTAGTGAGTATATTCATTTGAAGGTAATTGGCGTGTCTCACAAAGTCCNATACGAAAATGAATATTAAAGGAAATGTATCTGGTACTCAATGATGATGCTTATTTACTTGCATAAAAGTGAAAGTCAATTTGTCAGAGGAAAATTAATATCTATATGACTATAGGAAAATGGGACAGCATTGAGAACGAGCTTTGAATTGCGTCAAACGTTTCGCCAACGAGTGAAATTCAGGAATAAAACATTACTGTGCTTGTCTACGCAACAAGCTTGCGTGGAACTTCTTAGTCAGAGCTGAAAAGATTGCGAGCCTGACTGTGTACGGAAAATAACAATAGCAGATCTCATAAAATTGTTTTACTGGAATAATTTACATAATAATAATCTAATTTGGCCGACGTAGATAATATACCGTAATTATTATTAAAAGTGATCAACTCTTATAGTAAACTGGAGAACCGCGCCAGAGGTGCGTGTATCCGATACTCGTAGAACAAATAGCCTATGTTGTTGTACTGCGAGATATGAAATGCATCACAATGCTCTCTTTAGTGTATTACCAAGTCTCCGTGAAACAAACAAACCTTAAAGAATAGATAAGATCTTCAGAGCAATGTCATCATTTAACTCAGGGCTGATTGGAGGGGGTTAGTTGAAAAGTTGTTGTTGTGAGATGCACCACCAACTACTATGTCATCCGCATATTTAAAAATGAAAACATTTTGGGTGACTGGCAAGTTTTCGATATAAAACGAGATCAGAATAGGAGATAAAATTGCACCCTGCATTACAACCTAGTTTACAGTAACAGTAGAAGACCTAATGCCACTGAGACTAGTGTACTGGTATCGGTCGGAAAAATAATCGTGCATCTAATTCAAAGATGTTGCGGGAGATTATGTTGCCTTAACAGTATCAATAGGATGTTTCTTTCGACAGAAAAGAACGCGTTTGTGTAGTCCAAGAAGTAAACGTGAACCACTTTGTGTTTTTGGTATATAGTGGATAAAACAGAATGTATAAAATAAGCAACCGCATCTAAAGTAGAGCGACGCTTACAATTAGCAAACTGATTAGACTCACGAAACTCAAGATTAGAAGATAAGTGCTTGATAATAATACGCTCAAAGGTCCCAAGTAATACAGAAGATGAAGCATCAGGCCGAAAATTACCCTTTCCTTCCTTAGGTACTGGAGTGATCCGAATATCATGCCATTTGTTAACTAGTCTTCCCTCTGACGGAAATGTATAAAAGACAAATGAAACGGTTTGCGCGAGGTGATTAACGCATGTTTTAAGGCCACTAGGGATAACCCATCGGGACCAGCGGATTAGTTCCTATTGGCAGCATTTAACTCCTCTAAAAATTGCTTTGTTGTGACAGACACTGGAGGGTGGAAATCAAGTAACGCAGTGTTTGGACTCGCTAAAGCTTGCACAACGTTTTTCACTGAAGGAAAAGCTTTGTCAAGCTCTATGATATCACATAAGACTGTAGTAGTTAAAAGTTGAACGGCCACAGAGCAACTTCAGTCCGTTCCATAGCTGACAGCAGGATTTGTCACCTAGCATGGCGTCAGCATACAATTGATTGAGATGGGTTATCTCGCATATGATGTGAAAGTTGACAGATTTGACCGTCAGTTTATCTTTTGAGCGATACACCCTTTCTTTCAGCCTTCGTAACCATTTAAGTCTGTAGGAGATGAAGCGGTTGAGCTGTAGGTGAATCCTTTCTTGAGGGCAGTACACATTGTAACAAAAGTTGAGATAATTGGTAAGATTCTCACAGAAGACTGAAATATCAGGATCGATCAGTTGTTGTAAGTCCGTTCCGCCAACCATGGATTTAATTCCATCACATTGGTCAGGTGATATTTTCGTAAACGTATCTTACGTGCATCGTTCTTCATCAGGATTTGTTGCTTGCATTTACCATATATCGTACGTAAAACTTTAATCCGACAGTGATAGAAATTGCCTACTGGTGCACGTTTGAAGGCTAGAAAAAAAAGACGGTTCGTTGACGAAAAAGTGGTCCAAAGAGGCATCGTTTCGAGTGTAAAAAGTAACAATGTTCTGAAGGGACTTGAGTGTGTGTAAAACTTACATCAGATCTGATGAAATCGCCAGTAACGATGAATACAGATGTGACAGAGTTCTCCAACATCATTGGATAGAATACATCCAGGAACGAAGACAACTCACTAGGAGTACAGTCATGAGTGATGTATAGCTTTGAGAAGATGATTGAAGATTGGCGCAGGAGAAAACGTGGTTTACATTCCAGACAAAAACAAGAAATGCTTTGTGTGCAGTGAATGAATGTGCATTAGGTGGGGTTACAACACGACGGCGTAAATAGGTGATGACGCCTCCACCTTTAGTTTTCCTTCCTGGAGGTTTATCTGCTCGAAATAATTGGAAGCCTTCAATCTGAACCAATTCGTCCTCGACGAATTCTCGTCACCAAGATTCTTCAAAAAGTAGCACGCTACTTTTGAGTACTCTTCGGAGTGAATCAGAAGACCAATGTCCGATAGCTTAGAAAGAATTGAGCAGACATTTGACGACGAAATGATAGGAAAGCCAATGGTTTTCGGGTTTTGGTGCTCAAGTGAAACTTTCCAGCCAGGGCGATGGTTTTTCCGTTTGTCATGTGAATTTTTGGTGATCGTTTTAACTTTATTTCTCACAAAATGAGAAAAGGCACGTAACGATGGTTTGTTGCTATATTCCACGGATACTCGTACGGAAATTAAACTGAGCGCGTTGTAGTTTATCATTGAGGTCATCGTTATTGATGCAAAAGTATATCCAGAGGTTGTGTGATGAAAAAAGCCAAATCTCCAGCAATTACAAAAATTGACACGGCTAATTTGAAAATTCCCTCTAGTATATTGTCTTTCAATCCACATGAACAACAAAAGAAAATGGCTGGTTCATCTAACTCTGGACCAACGTATTTCCGTGCATTAGAGGCTTGGCTTTTGAACGAGAACGTTCTCTGTCAGCGTTCCCGGGCACGAACCAAAACGTAGTACACATAAGTCACGATCTGAAATTTGGATGAAAGCATTTTCTACACCAATGAACCTACTGATACTGCAAACGATTTGACTTATAACCAGTAATCTGTACAAATAAAAGTATCTGTTTATTTTGTAAATTCAACTTTGGAATCTCTTAATGCTGTCCTTAGTCCAATATGTTCACAAGACATTGGTTTACAACCTTAGATCAATGAAGGCTTAACTTAGGAACGATGTATTGGTCAATATCATCAGGAATATTTGAAGAGAACGTATTGGTTTAGTTTTCCAAATAGAGCCCGTTGGCTGTGCGTGGAACCGTGGATTTAGTCGATTCGGATTTTTCTATCATTTGGCTGAATTGTGATCATGTGACGGTGTATATTTTAAGTTACCATCAATCCCCCTTAGGCATTAAAATAATTCTGCAAACGTGTGACCGTTAAGTTAATCATTGACCGTATTTGATTTAATCCACAAGGACGTGGAATAGAAATAAAGTATCCTAACCACACACGATTGATGCGCGAAGTGCAAACGTTGATTTGGCAGTTTTGATGTATATATAAGAAATTATTGGCTGAATACTTGATTGTTTTTGAGTGTTCATTAGTCTGCATCACTTGCATCTTCTCAGGAACAATGTTAGGTAATAACACGAGTTAGCAGTCAGTGTGAACGCCATATTATTGGTTAGCAACCCTTCATCGAGTCAAAAGTCATACAAGATTATTTTTCAACCCGATGTTTCTGTATAGCAGTAGGTAGCATTCATAATAAAATGAAGGTTACGTATTCATGTGTAGTAACTTTATTGGATACTATATGTTTTCTGTTTTACCACATTGTTCATTTACTATACATAGATTCATCTATGCATGTGGTTGTGTGTGCATGGCTATTTGGTGTTGAAGCACTGTAAATAGTCTTTGTATTAAACAGTCTGATGAGAGAGCTTTATCCTGTCCATGCAAATCTAATGAACTGTTCAAATTACAGCACTCTAGGTTAACTTACTTGCCTCCTTACATTCTTCCCAGTTGCAGATGTAACTTACCTGTCCGATGATTAGAAACGTTTCTGGTTAAACACCAGAGCGGTCATATAAAATATGAATTAGAGACGAACGACCAAGAAAAAAATGAAATTCACTCGACTGCGGCGAGATATGGGACATTACACAAAGGGTAACCCCAACAAAGCAACAGTGAGTCTGAAACGGCCGTGAAAAAGTCAAAAGGTGTAATGGAACCTTGATGAGAGACCCGTTATACACAGAAATCTGAGAACCATGGAAATGTGTTCAACAGATTTCAATTCAAATTGTTTACTGCGAGGTAAATAATTTATATCATTGCTAATTGGTTGCATTTAGTCCTCTTACTTTTTCTTATTTGTTTCTCATTTCAAAGTGTTAAAGCAATTACTCTCTTGACGTTTCCTAAGGAGGACATCAAAAGGACACTTAATTATAACGTTACCTATGTAATAGTGATCCTGGCTTTAACTAATACGAATTTCGTGTCTGTTTTAGCGACTGAGTATAACGCTATCCATGGCCTGCGCGTTCTATGGTGCAGTAATTGTACATTGACCCATTTTTTCTGGATACCCAGTTTCAATTGAATAATTCTCAAGTAAACATGGGTTGGCCTTCAAATCTGCATATCTCAACAAATATGATAAGCAGTCAATGAATAATTAACTTTCGTTCCATGTTTTTGCTCGAATTCCAAACCTGGAAGGGAGATTTTGGACAGCAAATCGGCAAATATAAACTGTTCCCTGGTTTCCAGATTCGTAAGATCTTATCCGGAAAAAATGCTATTCTCTCCCTTTATATATATATATATATATAATCTCGAATTTTACCATCTTGGAGACGATTGTGGTTTCCCATAAACTAACATAACAGAAAACTCTTTAGATTCACACATAACAACTTATCCAGTAAAAAATCGGACGATGAGCTGGTACAATGTATTTTGATAATTTGGTTTATTTCCAATAAACATTTGTGATAATTTGCTTTCCAATTAGGATACAAATTTCATCGGAATGATTCTTTTAAACGCATGGAATCAGAGAGCTATAGACGTTTGTTAGCTTCTATTCGTCTCCGTACTAACGATTGATTCCAACGAAATTACAACATAACTACAGGTATTGTGCTCTCAGTGAGCTGAGTAACGCTGATATAATCATTGGTGGGGTATTTCACAGTTGAACATTCAGCTGTTTTAATTTTAAATTTTCGTTTCTGTGGGAACAATTTTCTCATAAAAAGTCACACCCTGTCGTATGCATCAAGTTTGCGCTACCCAAATAGAGAGAGAGCAAGCGGAAAAATCCAATCTCAGTCGAGAGGCGTCTGGTAATAACTAGAGAAAACAATCATTCTAATGGGGCTGTCTGTTTTTAATGAGAAACTACCAAAAAGTTGATTAATTGACGAATCCCAGAATTTCTGATACATAAATGTAGTAGTAGTAACAGTTCTAGATGAAGTGTCCCGGGAAAGCTCTGAAAATTGCATTTACCATTTAGATCTGTTTTTAATGTGCTACTATTGCACTGTGATGTATCAGATATGCACATGTCCACAAGATCATTGGTGTTTAGATCGCACGGCAACAAAGACAATCTGGCAGAATAGAAGAACTATATACAAAATCTCACTTCAAAACAATAAAATAATGCATCTCCAAGTTGCCTGTATTTCATCAATGCAGTTTTCAAATGGATATTATAAAGAAGCGTTTGTAAAACACGTCATTTCATTGTATTTCATACAAATGGGGGATAAATATCACAAGGTATTTGAACCTGCTTCTTGGTCAACAGATTTTCATCATGGTACAAAAGCCAATTCAACTTTCCAAACTTACCCGCGTTTTTATGGAACCACTCAAAATTTGGGGTTGGTTAGGACGGAACTGGAAATGAAAACCTTCGTATACACGCACTTCCACATTATAAACCAACCATTTGTTTCAATATCTTTTTGCTTTTACTCAACAAACGGTAATTTATTTCCCTTATACAGTGACAAAGAGAAAACAGATGGCTTGCAAGGGCCATTACATAATACCCATGAAGAAATACCTATACTACAAAAACATGCATGGTGTTTTGTTCCTTTTTGTAATCAAACGAGCTCGTCAAGACGAAGAAAAACCTCCAATATTATAACCCGTTTACTTGAATCTAAAGCACATTAGATTCTTTTTTTAGATTTAGATAAGATCGAAACGTCGCGTGAATGGATATGCTTGTTATGTCCACTTTAATTGTTTCGTTTACTCATTAACAACACTACAAAACAAGACAGATTGGACGGAAATGAGTTCGTCCTGTAATAACCGAAACAAACAAATTTTGTGAGCAAAATCGACAATAAAGCTCTTCTTTCCGCACCTTATTGTGCTGATTGTTATCTCTGACCGATGGATCAAGAGGGGCTCAGCCACATTCTACGCAAATCATTGATTTAATGGACGTTATTGGTAATTCACATGCCAGTATCTTATCATGCTGTGAGCTGAGGGAAGAAAACAGCGCTTTTTACTTTCAAGTTTAAAAAAGGTAAGCAATACACACTAATCACTCCGAGTGACGATGTTGCAATATTTGATAAAACATATGAGTGTAAATGCATGAAGCAAAGAGAAAGCAAACAAACCCATATTCCCTCGTACTATTAAAAAATGGAACTCTGTTCAAACTTTGTTTTCTTCTACTGAAAATAAACAGTCCTCGCAATTTTAATCACCTCCGAAAGTTCTAGGGTGCACACAATGTATTAAATGGAATGTAGGTTTCCCTTGAACCTAAATGGTTTTTTTCTTTTTCCTTTTCTTTATTTTGTGCTCATTATGGTTATTGACAAACCTTTTATCGGGGTGAAAAAACCTTCCGTGCAGCTGCTTTTTCATTGGACATTTCGGATAGACCTCCCCAATAGGCCCATTTTGCAGGCTAACCACAGGGCTGCTGTGATGACATCTCGTGTAGTTTTTGAAGAAACCATTCTTTGAAGTAGCCTAATAAGATTAGTTGATGATGGTTCCAACCTTATCGAACTTCCCACAGAACAATTGGTATCGACACCTGGTCCGGTTTGTGTCCTTGCACACATTTTACCACAGCTGACTTCAACAAACAACTACCCAGTAACCTTTTAACGAACGCAACGGTTCTCACACGGGTGCATTATTGCTGTTGCGAAACGCACTCCCATCAGGACACGTAAATGTTAGCATTTTCCCATGAATTTACTCGCCAACACATCATGTGGATTCATTAACTTACAAATAACGAAACGAAAAGAGCTTTTGTACTACAGTGTGTACTGATTGCGCACTCCTTTGCGTGTGCATGACAGGGCGTGTTAATAGTTCTCAGGCACCACGGAAGAGGTTGGCGATTTTGTGTGTGAATACTTAGAATAGTTATAGGAATCAAAAGGATCACAGAAAAAGTTTATTATGACATGAGAAAGTTGAAAATTAACTGCCCCCATTCTCTTAATTTTTGATGGGTGGTGCTAAATCGAAAATGGAACCAAAGGTAACATTGACTTTTCATAAAGCCATGAGCAATTTGTATTTGAATCTTTGCCGGGACTGCTAATTTTCCAACGATTGTTTTCATTAATTCGGATTGAATCCCCTACTGTTAGTGGTTCTCATTAGATAAAATAGTGTTAAAGTTGATGAAAAAGCTTTATGCGTCAGGAGGCGGTCAGTGGCTTTTTATGGATTTTTTGGATCTAGTTTTAAAGTGAACCGTTTATGCAAGGAATCTTTTCGCTTTTACATCGACTTCCATGTATCACTATTTAGAATAACATTACACAAACCCTGATATTTTAGAATGCAGGCCGCATTGGGGAAAAAGACTTACTAAACTACCTTCCCTCATGATTGGATTTTGACCGTTGATCCTGTTGGTTGGGTTTCTACTCACAAGTCGAAGTTTACAGTTCTGATTTTGGCAGTGCTCACCGCAAAATGGTCTATTGCTCTTTGTCGGCATTCACACCGAATGTTTTGAATACCCAATGATTCTTGCTTTGGAATCAAGTGACGACAAGGCGGTCGATGTTGTTATCGGGGTCTAATTCCAGGAGAATTATGTTTTATTCACCAAACTAGACGATTGTGGATAGTTTTGTAGGAAAAATGAGAATAGATCAGATTAGCATACAAGGGAGAATGTATTCTGCTTTTGATCTAATCTTTACTCAACAGGGATCAGATACGACGATCAAACAGATGGCAAACTCCCCTGGGAAGAATAAAATGTCCAATTGAAGTGCAGTGGGGTAAACCTTTCCGTAAACATTGCTATTATTCCTATGGTATCAACTATCCACATCCAAAGTNTATGACCAAGTATTAAGAGGTGTTCCGTATTTAGAGCAACAGCAATGGCGGGGATAATCAATACCAAATCTCAATTCCACAGACCTGATAAGTTGAAATCGTCTACTGAGTCCGCCCAACAGAAATCAACGATACAGTCAAACGCTTCATGGAAAACAATAACAATAATGGAGCTGGCAATGTCCGTGCACATGCAGACACTAAGGTTTGCGGGTCAATCGTGCCAATGAATTGTTATCAGTCTACGTTTAAGAATATCAAGGAGAATAGCGAATGCAACTTTGGATGTATACATGAGCGCAGTAGTCAAAGTGTTGAAGATGTTAGGGAGAGCGTAGAGTTGAAAAAGTGGAGGCAACCGTAGTACCAAAGTGTGATGAATGCGCGTACACGTGTGTGAGTGAATAGATCAAATGAATCGGCGGTGGTAATGCCCCGGTCAAATCTGTTCAAATAGTAAATGCGTTTAATAATAACAAGTGACCTGAGTAGCCAAAAAGATGTAGGCTACGTGCTGGTGGAAAGAATCATACGCAACGTGTCATATTTGTGACGCTTTTCTCATGAATAGCAGATAAAAAGTCTTATAGTCTTGAGAACCAATTGGCGTTCATAGTAACCTTATTCCCGAGTGGCAAAACACATAAGGACGCACTAAGTTGAGAGAGGTATTTAGTCAGCCGATAAACAATTTACCTATAATCCAATTTCGGTGCAGAAAATAGAATTCACCCCTCGGAACCTAGGGATAAAGGAAACTGGTTATAAACCCCTTCAGTACAGGGATGAATCAACCCAATGGGTGGGGCAGAAAATGATGACATTTTAAAATACAGCTATTCACCTTCAGTTATGAGCAAAGAAAATTGGTGAAATTGGTCGTAGCTCGGCTTTAGTCCAACGGCTAGAAGGTTATCCTTTGAAAAATTAAATATACACAAATAAGTGAAATGTTTCTAGAATGAATTTATGATAGTAACGTTCGTGCATACAATACATAATTAAAATACCACCTTCAGATTTATTCCAAATTCCAGTTCATTGCTCATATTATCTCTCCTCTGTCACTTTTATGTTTACATCCGTTTTATTTTCAGGCGCTTCAGTTGGACTAATCAGTTCGAGTGGTTTCTGGATGCAGTTGGAGGAGTAAAATTATTAATTGCATAAAATGAGCCACCGGGAAAGTGAATGTGGTTTGGTACACGACTCTGTATGCAACCGGGGTCTGTTTTGAACGTGCGGTACAAAAATGCTTTTGAAGTGATTTTAAATGAAATTGCATTGGGTTGTCAAAATGATTGATGGTCATCGCCCATCCACTGTTTGGATGCATACAACAGTGAGTGAACAACAAGACCACGTTGCGGGACAAAATCCCCAATCAGGCAAATATTTTGTATATCTTACTATACCTTGTTTATTATAGTTTTTAAATGCATTAAACAATGTATTTCCCTTTTTAGAATCATGCATATGATAATTTTATTTTGGAATTTTGTCCTTTCACAATTCACGACAATTTAACAGGGACTCTCAGAATAGAATAGCACCAATGAGGAAAGAAGATTCTTTTACTACTATCGGACAATCGTCATACCGTCACATTTTGGAAAACATGAGTAAATAAATTCTCGAAATAAACTACTACTATGTAACGCCTAAACAAAACATTTTTCTTAATTTATTAAATATTATGTTCATTGCGTCCATTATTGATGGTAAAGAAAAATGGTCTCCTAAACAACTAAGATTTCTTTAAGGAATTGATTTCGTCAAAACAGAAGAAGAATACCTGTGTCGCCATCAAAAATCGAAGAATGCGGTGTAAACTTTGTCGAACGTTTTCTGCCATAGAAATGATCAGCTGCTTGAGAATATCCAACAATCACTTGGACGCAACATGTAGAACCACAGCATCGTTGAAGACTGCACCATCTGTGTGGTATTTCATCAGGACGCTTAATGGGGGCAAGTGAATTTTGTGTCGAATGTTGTTGGAACTTTTTGTATCTGAGAAGCTATCGAGTATTTTCAGTGAGTACGGGAACTGATGCCAATGCCAGTGCATTTGAAGTATTCACGAAATCACATGAGCAACTTAAGTATATTTTTCTTTCCTTTTCTCTTTCCTCTCATTTATAATTTCTTTCATTGAATACACAATAAAAAATGTTTCGGAAAATTGAAGCGGCCAAACAAAAAGCTGCCGTACAACAAACAATGGAGAAAGCCAAACGGTGGTAGTACACTTCGAACACGTGCCCGGTTATAATTCACTGACTCTACGACCAAGCCACCACCGCCTAAATAATTAAGTTAAAAATTGAAAGGGCTAAGAAAAACGATCACATTTTCAGGATGATTGTTTACCTCAAATGGGAGTTATCAAATTATGAAAATGATCAAAAGGATGTGCTGCATTTTCCCAATCGTCACTATGAAGGTTCGTCATGGAACCATTTTGCCAATATGCAATCCACACAATAAATAGTGTTCGTTTCATTGCTTGTTGGCGTATTTTTTATTTGGAGAAGCGATATGCATGCTTTATATCATGAGTTTACACCACAATTGTTGTGAGAAACGGGAAGCGCTTTTACTCAAACATGTTGGCCAGTGTTTGTACACAGAAAACATAGAATAAAACGAATCTCAAGGCATGCAGTCAACATGTCAAATTCCGCTGTAAAGATTATGTACCGGACAGCAATCAGGTCACGCTCCTGAATAGAATAAAACGTCATTTTTGGACAAATTCTATTTACACGGTCCCCACGGGACAGCGTGTTAGTGGTAGGGAAATGATGACCACATGCTATCATGAAATATCTACCTACATTCACTGGTTGAAATCATCCTGAAATCATCATCAGACCAACCGTAACTATAAACTTCTGTTTTTTCATCGAGGTCCACACTCCTAATATGCACCTTGTTGCGGTACACTCCAGAATTGGTCCATTGTTTGCTGTCCGTCGAATAATCTGGTCTATCAGTGATCCCGCAGGTAACCCATTCTATATAGGCCTCGGTAAACATTATCCTGTCTATCATTCAGATGTTTCCATAAATAATGCCTGTTGTCGCTTGGCCCCCCGAACGCGATCTACGGTGAAAAGATTTAGGCATTTGATATATGTTTTTGTGCATTTTCATGTAAGTAATCTCGCCTGGGGTAGCTACAAAGTTTAGTTTTATTACTGCTCATTCTAAATATACAACGATAAGTGGACACCACTGATCAACATACAACTGTCACAGTTTGCGTACCTGCTTAGCTGTACCAACTGCACTCACACAAACACCATCACCAGGGGAACTACCGTTAGTGCTCAAAACCCCTTCGGTGACGGATTCACTCACAATTTACCTGTGTTTCGTTACGGAGTGATCGGTTGTTACTGGTGGATCGGATGCAATTCAGACGAGTATGAGTAACCACTGGGGTGACTTCGGCTGACTTTCATCGAAACTTAGTGTATCGAACAAGGGAGTGACCAAACGTCTAGACCAATAATTGGGTACTGAAAAAAAACAGTGTGCAAACCTTACATCCAGTCTGAATATGCAATAATTTCTAACAAATATGGACATTTCTTTCCAAAAGCCAAATGTATCCTTAATTAATGGTTGCAGTTGTAATTTATCAGCATAATTACAACCCACTCTAGCGAAATCGGCGGCCACTCACTGTTCTGGTTTTGTAAATTGTTCTGTGGAAATGCTCAAAACTGGTCCATAAGCAATTTCCAACCTTTCTATTAATCTGTGTTGGTTCATAGGTATTACATACCTAATAACCTTACCGTCGTATTTATTATTCACACTCGAAAAGGCGTCGTTTTGGCTAGCAAAATTATATAGGACGTATTAGGATAAACCACTTCGGTTTTTTTTCCCACTGCCCAGATAAATGCTCAATGAACAACGCTTTAACACGATAACATTCGAGTATGCTTTTGTGCTTGCCACACTCGAATTTAAATTATGTTTGACTGTGTGTTACCCCATGATGCATATATGTCTCAACCCTGTGCATGTAACGATCTGTATTTCTACATATTTTATGGGAGTAATCAAGAAAACAGCTAAATAAGCGAATCTCTCGTGCAAACTCCTTGACAGTCTGGTCAACGTTTTGATCGTCATTCAATTGTCCATCCAGCGGTCAGATGTGTCACTGTGATCGGAACAGTCCAGTTCCTTAAGGCGGAAGAGAGACAAAGCCGGGAGATGGATGGATCACGTTGACGTTCTTGTGGTCAGCGTATTTTGTTTTCATGCATGCTGTTTCTCCTCGCATGTTCACAGCTATCGCACGCAATTTCTGCACACGTGTGATCTCAGTAAACTGTGACTATCATCTGCGCGCATTCTCTGTCCCTCACAATTCCCTCTGATCATTGCTGCTCACACAGAACAAGGTCCCCAATCGATCGTTGGTTTCGCTTCATGTTTGCTCAGTTCCCTGTTTATGCAACGATTGGTTGTTTTCGAGACATTCTATTTTATTTCCCAATTGCGGAAAATTTACGCGGAACCGCTTTCAGTATCACGAAACGCTTCGGATGCAGTTCAGTTAAAAATGTATTTTATTGATTTATCTATTTTTATTCATGGTGTGAACCGAGTTGTTTCGCTAATGTCTATACAATGTTCATTATTCTGCATTCGGTGATAACGTCATTTTATTAGCCTAAAAAACAATAACAGGTTTGAAATATTCGTTCAGCCGTTCCAAAGGACGTTTTGCCTAATCGCTGACAGATTCCGAGAACAGAATGAATAGAGCATTTAAATACAAACATTTAACTTATTATTTAATGCTCAAAGGGTAAAGATGGCGAGAAATCTTACCTGTAACACATGATCAAGTGATCAGTGTGCAATAGAATCTGTCAACGAATTTCACTTTCCACCCAGTGTAGTTATGCAACCATGCCGTGAGTAATCTACTGATATGGTGGCTGCCAGAATTCCTTGAAAGCTGCACCCTCATAGGGCTACAATTCGCTCATCAGTGTGATAAATCTTGTTTCTCTTTTCTAACTTTGGTCCTCCGCTGAACGTTTGCGTTTGAAACATTACTATCATCAATTCGGTTCGGAGTCAAAATATCCGTGTCACTGTCGTTAAATTCTTTCGTTGCAGGATACAGTATTAGGTTTTCACCTTCCGGAAACTGTCTTGAAGGATTATTCATTTTGAAGCCCTTTTCAGAATTCTTTTTTGAAAACCTAAAAAGGCTGTGTCTACAACTATGCGCATATATATGATCTATGAACAGCACTAGCTGGTCAAAATGCTTAGGTAAAAATTAGATCACTAAACGCAAATAAATTTCACTGATTATGTAAGATACAAGAGGAAAACAAAATATTCCCTCTTCATAGCACGCATTACTTTGTACACCACCTAAAACCAAATAAATATCCAAGTCGAACGCGGTAAACAACGGACAGCAACACAGGATTGCTACATGACTATATGCCTAACAAAGCATATTGGCATATACCGTGCGACGGTTTTTAACTTTTTCTTAAAAGATACTAGTCAATTACCGTAGGTGGAGAACCGGAAGCTAAGAAAAAGGGTAGAATACCGGTTCATTGAGAGGAACTTGGATCGATAATTGACCAATACCTGAGTGATATGAACGGGACAGAACCGAAATATTGTCTACTTTCCCCATTTGAAATTGTGCCATTGGGTATGAACTGTTTAATGAATGAGCATTGAGCAAAACATAGACTCAACGATAATTAAACGAATTAGCCCCTAGCTTTTAGGTTGTAGGAAATGGTTTGGAATTTCAAAATACACCATAGATTCTTGGATACCAGTCGCCCATTCAGGATAAACACATTTTAAGTTTGGCATATTTCCGATTTTAACCGAACCATTTGTTTCGTTTCCTGATATTCTTTGAACAGATAAATCTTAAATGAAGCACATTGTTCAGTTCTTAATAATACAATGGTAACCAAAACGTATCTGAGGTAAACAGGGTATCTTGAAAGACGAATTTCTAAAGGCTGCTGGTGCTCTATGAGAATGAACGCAGTGTCTAAATCAGGCCCCTGAAACTCACTTATTCAGATAGGCGATTCCAAGCGTTCTACACATGACTGCATGGCATAAAAGGCGATACCAATAGAGCAATCGGCGGCCCTTGTTCCACAGTGCATACATGCACGCCGCGCCTCGTTCTCTCCGTACCTGCCAGAGC
>UZAN01039477.1:119783-144086 GCA_900618425.1 Echinostoma caproni
CTTCCACCACAGTCGCTGGAGGGGTGTTCCAGCGCGTTGTTGGTCTCCGCGAGAATCGGCAGACTAACGAAAAACCAACTGAGTGAAGTTTACGCAATGTGAGAGTGTCCCGGAATGCGTTCCTCTGTCCGTAAAGAGAAGTGCTGCTGCAACTCTGGGTCCATATCACCCCTCAGGATCTTCCATAAACAAATGAAATTTCTCCTGAGGAGCCGACACGCAACCGGGAACAGACCAGTAGCTTGGCTACGACCTTCATACCTGGTCTCGTGTAGTCCAACAACGAGTCTAGTGGTAGCACGGTGCACGCACTCCAACTTAGCCATTTCACTGGCCGTGCAGGGGTATGCCGCCGCAGTAACATATTCAAGTCTCGGTGTGTCGCGGAAAGCGTACAATAGTCTGAAATCATCCGTCGTGAGCCGGCTGAAAGATCTTCGAATCAGTACCAGAATGCTCCACGCACTAGCAGAGATCCTATCAGTGTCTTTGGTGATGACGTCACCGTAACTCCCAGTCTCTGTCGTACGATGTTCTGCGCAATGTGATTCCCTAGAAGTTGTAGACCACCTCAGATTCAGCATGCGCCAGTGCGGGTAAGCACACTTTGCGGTATTGAATGGAAATACCCAGGTGTCCGCACACTGAGCCAGGTTGTTCAGATACGCTTGAAGAGTACTCTGATCCTCCGCACCCTCGATTGTACGCTAGATTTCGATGTCATCCGCATACATAAGGGATGGGCTGAGCAGTTGACCGGGCAGGTTGTTGATATAGACCACAAAGAGGAGTGGATGAAGAACAGAGCCTTGAGAGACCCCACTGGGGGCAGAATAGCACGTAGATAGCGATCGACCAACACGAACGTAGAATTTCGTATCGGTAAGAAATTCTCGTACCCAATTCAGCATGACCACACCTACACCTAGGTCGGAGAACTTTCGCATAATCCGGTTGTACGGCACTGTGTCGAAGGCCTTGCTAAAGTCCACGAAGGTGATGTCCATTTCGTGTCTTTTGGCCTTGTCGTCGGTCGAGTACTCACGGGTCAGGAGCAGGTTAGAAAGACATGAGCGACCCGGCCGGAAACCGCGTTGTTGATTGCCTAGGTGGCCGTGGCTCATCAAATGCTGCCGAAGCTACGTACCAATCAGTCGTTCCATTACTTTACCTACCACAATAGTAATGCTGACTGATGGGTAGTTTCCAGAGTTACTCTGGTCTCCACCTTTGGGTATTGGTACCAGGACAGCATCCTTCCACTACCGCGTTAAACGTCCTTGTGAAAATGACACATTGAAAGGGTTGCACAACTGCACTGCAAGTTCGTCTGCCAGCTCCCTCAGGATAAGCGGATACACACCATCAAGTTCAGGTGACTGGTGAACCTTAAGCCGACGCAGCTCCAGGGCCACTTCTCCGATGGTAAACTGAGTATAATTCAGAGCAGTGTCCATGCCCAGTGAACGGGGCTAGAGAGGATTTTCTAGAGTCTAGGGTGTACACTGAGGCGTGATGCGATACCAACATATCTGCTATGTCCTCATCGCCTTGGGCTACTGTCCCGTCTTTGGTGTCTTATGATCACTTTAAATATTATTGTTTGAATGTGAAATTGTGTAGTCCTAAACATCGATGTCGGTCTTAGTCATTCCAAAGAGGAAAAAGCAAAATAAAGTGGAGACCACTTTTGATCAGCCAATCGAGTAAGCGAAACTCGAACTTTCGTTCCCGTACATACTGATTTGTGCTTCACACGTGTGTTCATATTTTGTGACAACCATATCACGGTAAAACAATCTTCATACCTATGGTCAGATTTCCCGAAAGACAATCGGGTGGGTTAGAGATTGCAATTTATTTGGACTTGATGTTCAGTCGATTGTGCACCCTTTAGATAGTGTCACATGTCTGAGGTACTCAATAGGTCTTGATGCCAAAGTAAGCTCAAAAATACTTCCAGAGCCAAGAAGCTGTGTACGTGCGTCTGTTGATTATTGTTTCGGAACCAGGGGTTTTCGCCAACTCTCCCTGATGAATTGCCAGTGATTCAATAACCCGGTTATAGCCCGNCTTTGGTGAAAAATTTTATTCTGATACGGAGTGAAAGGCTTCGTGGACAAATGGTTTGGGATAGCTGTGCCGTATGGGAGCACACTGATGGGTTCGAAGGAATACTTACAAATCACAAACCAAGTCTACCACCAGTGACCACACTGGTGTGTTATAACTGCAATCTAAGGGTTCACTGAAACAGGTTCCAAAGACAACCGTTTTTAAACACCGGTGTGGTACTTACCACACACACGAAAAATCAACTACGTTTGCATTATAAATGATTTATGTGATGGTGAGAAACTAAATTGCGATATTACAACAAACGGTTGCTGAGGCAGAATGCATAAACAATTTATTTTAGCACGCAGTTTGGTGGCTGGTCACGAGTTCATTGGTTGTTGGAATCGTGACCTTTTTCCGTTGTTGAGTGCAGTCTGTAGTGAACATCATTTAACGGTTGATTTCCTAATGATTGGAGCGTATCATTCACGTGGCTAACAACAGAGGATAAATAAATAAGAAATAAAGCGATCCTTAATCATATATCCCACTGGATATGTTCTGAACGAGGAAGCCACAACTCTGACTTTATCCATCCCCTGCATTGAAAACAGCAGTGAAACTTATTATATTTTCTACCAGTGACTACTGTCTGACCAAACGTTCAAGTATTCTAATACCCACTACTAGCAAAAGCTTCCAACGTACTAATCATAAAAATGAATAGGACATGAAATTTATCTCTGATCTTTGCAATACCTTATAAATAAAATTAGTTATGGGATGGTCCATTTAATTTTGTTGTTTATTCTCTCGTGCCAACAATGAATACAACATTCGTCTGTGATCTGTAACTCTGATAAGTGTTATCCTGTGTTTTTCGTCTATCCAGTTTGTTTCGTCTTCATTAAGCCACATATTCAGATGGGGCGACAAAACGCTCGACCGGAATGATGGGTCCACTTACGTTAGGCTTACATAGAAACAAGTTATGCATAACATCTTAATATAAGGGAAAGACAAGTGTGCTTAGAGTTGCTCTGTATAACGTGCTTCCCTATGTGTCGGTCCTCTTTCGCATCCGATTTTTTTGCGATCACAGCGACACAGAACAGCGCCGTAAAAAGCGTCAGAGGCAGTTCGTAACTGACCGTCTGATTTCTGTAAACAAAACTTATGGAGAATTGCTTTTCTCTTTGTTCCAAATTTTAGACAGACCAAACCCGGACATTTTTATATAGACAGTAAAGCATGAATTAAGTTTTTTTTCAATTCATTCGCAAGACCTTGTCTTCCTAACAAGCGAGGCCGATGTTCTGCATTGATTCCGTTCCTTGGTAGTTTGTTCAACTCCCTATGTGTTACGCAGTTTGACAAACAGTTCTACCCGAGTGGAAAATGCATCGCAGATTGCTCACGGAATTGAAGAAACATGTATCGGTGTAATTTGCTTTATTACACGCCGCTATGTGCATTTTTGCTATTGACCATGATATGGATTCGATTTGAACCGAATGCTGCCTAACAATTAATAATTAGCAGCTTTGTCAGGTATGCGAAGAATAATAAATAAACTATTGAATAATTTTATGTATAACAAATCGAAATAGAGTGGAGTGTATGCAGCACGTTAGATTAAACTGTTTGCGATCATGTGTTGTATTTTTATAGTTCCTTTACGTGTATTTTTCGACCAAATACACCAAGAAAAATTGCACTTTTTGGTGGAGTTGCATTGAAGTGAGTGTGAAACATTTGACGGATAACATCACCATTGGGTTTCACATCTAGTGGAACCCCGCGGCATAAACACTTTGTCACATTCTGCGTCGCTCATTTAAATAAACCAAACAATGGTGTTTTTGTCCGTGCATGTGCGGAAGATCATTAGTGACAGGTGCCATTCATCAATTTTCATCACAAATCTCTATAAATGTTCTAATTATTGGTTGCGCGACCGATACTAGTGTTTATTCAGGCTGCAATAAAGGAATTCGTCAATGTATCGAATTCTAAGCCATAAAAATCATGAAGATTTATGGGACAATATTGTTTGAGGATACGTGGGAGACGGTACTGTCCAAAATATAAGCCTAAGTATCACTTAATATTGCCATGTATTTGTTCAGACAAGTTGCTCAGTTTCTACAACGTCAGTCAATCTATGCGTTCACTTCACAAGTACTGACGAAGTTATTTCGGCTGGTGAGGAAACGTTTGGAAACAAATTGCTAAGCTCGGAGAACAGGTGAAATGGAATAAGCGTTTACAAACGAAGAGACAGAGATCAATTGAAAATTCGAAACCACTCACACATGGGGCAAGAACACTAAAACAAGGCTTCTTTATTATACTCACACGGATCATAATCATCAACTAATCGTGCTACATAGCCGCTCAATAAATAGCTCAGTTTGTTTATTACACAAAAACCTCATCAGTGAATCAAATGAGAGAAGATGCGCCACCCTCACATTTATCTGCCATCCTTTTATGACGTACACTTTTCAGAGGCTTTACGATTTTGAAAATGCATTGTGAAATTTTACCTAATTTTATACCGTGAAAATAGCGAGAAGAGCTAAGCGCGTCCATACATTTCGCGGTTGACAGGTGTTGATAAATCATTCAGCAGCCAATCCCGCTCGATAGGGTTGGCACCGGAATGGAAATTGCACTGAACATGACACATGGAACAACCAGCGTGATGGGGAAAACAGGTTGGACCTCGGTATTCCACAGGTCTCGTGTTCTGCGCTCCGTCTAAACGCAATCTAGAATGTGGGTTACGGCTTCACCACAAAATTGACATCCACAGTTTAAGTTGAGAATGCAAGTGAACACAACAGCTTTCAATAATTTGAAATAAATGACTTCATCTGTCTCAAGGCACCCCAGTTGTTACTCGTTAGTGCTGTGTCATTGTTGCAGCTTGGACGGACGAGTAGTTTGTTTCTATGTTTTAATTGTTCTAGGGGTTAGTCATAAACAAACCTGTTATGTTTACTTAATCCGAAGTGGTTGATCCTCGGGAATTCTTTCAACTCAAATTAGAGTTTCTTGATTACGGATGGCCACTGTTTAATTTAATTTTGCTTGTGGTTGATGGACATCCCTTCAACATACAGTCGTGATTGTTACTCTCGTTGGACTGGATGGGATTCGACTAAGGCCGGTGTTTCGTCGCTGCTGTTTACACTCCCCCAGTGCTCTACTCGTCTTTGTCTTTTCCCATATGAGAAATGCCAGCTAATCTGGCACAACTATGACAACGCATGTAGTCTGGCACGTTCAAGACACTTTTTCGAGGAATACCATAAGCCTGTTTGCCACCGACGTGTAGTCATAGAGACAACAGAACAAAGGTCATCTTTTTCGTTTATGATTGGCATTCAAGACGTATTGCTTCCTTCCGTATTAGAGAACGATATCCATGCCATTTGGAAGTAGACTACAAACCACCTATTCGAATGACATGAAAAGATTGAGCAATACTGGCAAAACATAATTCTGGTCCCACAGCAACAAAAGCTTAACGTCACTCCAAAATTCCTACAGTGAAATAGAACAAACATCGCTTAGGGACGACTTCAAACGGAAACTGTTCTTTTGAAGTACAGAGCATAGTACTGGGTAGTTTTCAAATTTGCAGCACAACACAATTACCGGTAAGGTTTGGGGATGCCTCGTGTACGATGCCACGTCACGTTGTTCCAGAAGTGCAGTTTGACTGTATTAATGTAAAAAACTTTCTTCCTCAGATTAGATGTGTGATATGGCATCTGAATGCACTGCCACCCTACCCATTAATTTTTTCCGTATTATTTGTACACGTGCAAAAACCAACAGTGCCATTCTTTTATATCTTACCGGGAACAGTATGAGAAAAGGCATATAAAGTTTCATGACATTGATTCCAACTTGGAGAAAATCATTCCCAAACAGTGACTGATCTCGAGATAATAAAACTACTGTTTTCGACCGGAAGTCCCCTGGGCAATAGAGATTTATTCACTGGTGCACTGATCATCTCTCATCTGTATCTGGTGCAGGTATCCACCAACCATGACCGAATATCGATCGGTAGACTGATTTAAGTCATGCTGATATGAGTGCAATGAATTGTGGCGACGTGAATGTTGATTTTTCGTTGCATTTATGTTTCGAAAACAAGTGAATAAACTTTAGTATTCCAAGTGTCTCTATCGTAATATTGTTCAAAACAAAAGACCTATTGTGATTTTGAAACAAAGTCAATACTGCAAAGATGTGACATGTGGAAATTTTTTTCTGAAAAATAAAGTCCATAATTAAATACGATTATTAGTGTATTTATCATTAAATGTTTAGAAAACAAACGTTTTAAAATTGAGCACTTTGACTCAAACCTGAGAATAATGCATTCTCTGTGTTTTGCGTTTTGATACTTAATTTCTGCAAGAGAGTGATAGAGTTAGGGGTTTATTACGGAGTAAATTGCATCGCAAAACTACAAAGTGAATAAAATGTCTATATCAGCTAACTATTTCGAATATAGGTAGTATCCTTTTATTCCAACTGTGAGGTTAGCGTTCGGTTGTGACTCAGGTTGAGGGATTCAAACCGTTTCTAGGACCAGCAAAGTGTGAAATAATGAAATTTTCGTACTTCAGTTTCTCCCTAAAATTACTTGGAAATATCACTTTGGACCGTAGCCACAAGCCTCTTCTATATTTGATGTTTTCCCTTTAGGGGTTGAATTTACCAATTTTCTGTCCCTCTCGAATAATGTTTTCTAATCATTGTAAATACGTCATTTCCTTTCAAATGATCTTTAAATTCGAGTGCTTTTTTTGTAACACGGAATAAAAGAGCAGATATGGAGCATGTTTCCTGAATTGATCAGTTGCATTCTCGGAACGCATACTTCTGGTGCCAGTGCAATCACGAAGAAGCACAAGATAATCCTTGAAATGCAAAGCCACTTATTTGTTTAATCTTTTCATAGGATCCTTAAACGAGCTTTGTTCTCTATGCAGAATCTTGGCTGAAAAGCCTTCAGCTCAATAGGATGGGACTGGGATGTTAACCCCACCGTAAATAATCACAGTTATGAGCATCTGTTGTTCATCATTTACCAGCCAATTTCATCCTAACCCGTTCACCTTCGTCAGCCGTACTAGATACAAGCGTTGCTAATGGATGCATTCATCAAATACTCAGATACAACTGCTGAAACAACGATGTGCAGACATTTCAGTTGTTGCATATATTTGTGATCTTAGTTTATAAATCTAACAAGAATAACATACCTGAAGTTTCAAATCAATATTTGCTTCCATCATTCAAGTTATTTGTCCCTGTGACGTCACTTGACAACGGCAGAAGCTGTAGCGATCAAAATCATGAACCTACCATTGTGCGAACAGAAGAAGATGGTTACCGCACGCCAGTTGCCTTGGCCCCAACCAAACCTGCATGATGACTCGAACCATGGTCTCAGTCATGTTCTGATGATGCAACATGGTGTGACAAATGGCCCGTGAAAAAAGGTCACCGAAAATTCCAGAATTGATCTTTTTCTCACCCCCCTCCCCTTCGCCCACTGTCCCCATTTTGCCCATTTGTTCTGATTAAACTTGATAGATATTGTTGCATTTCCCATACTTAACCTCTATGGGCCAATCACATTTATTCCTACATTAGATATAAATACACACACAACTGTCAAGGCCTAAAGACGAAGTTACGAAAACAAGCATGTTCGCCATATTGTTTGGCTTTTCCGGATGTTTCATTCTGGAAATATACATGCATTTACATATACACTCAATCAGTCTATCTTTAATGAAATTTTGGATCCTTCCAGATGATGCTTGCCACGAGCTACGTTCCCTTCCCATGATCAAATTAAAATCGTGATCAATTTAGATCCAGTTGCTTATGTTACAGTTCAGACTTCTCTGTCAGAACAATGGGGATATTTTTTGATTTATGTTACAGCTGCTTAATCGACCCAGCTCTCTATTTGTTTGTTTGCAAAGAGAAAAGGGTTTGGTTAACATTTCTCTGTGTTTTGTTCTGAAATAAAAACCCGGGTTGATATAACTTTCTTGATGACCTATCCACATTCAAATCATGTGACTGACGTACGTGACAAGCGTTCTCCTACTGCATTTGACCTGATGATGACAGTGTTGTGGTGTTCACATCTGCTACTTTCAAACCAAAAAAGCAAATTGGTACGCATTACGTAACAATGCTTAAACACTGATTTTCCTCAGAATACCTCAGAACATTCACAAATATTTTCAACAGGATATTTTACAGGAAGACGTTTTATTTCATCTGGGCATATCCGGAAATTTAACCTTTTGCAACTGCATTTCCATTTTTTTGTACCCATAGGTTAAAGCCCAATAGAATAAACTAATTTCAAATGTCTACTGAGGTGGTCAAAGAAGACTCGTATAAATCTAATGAGTTTAGCTTTAACGATTCGAGAAAGTGCTCTCGTAGGTTACTCTTGAACCCGTTATTCCTCAGTCACGTGAAAACGTGATGCGTTATAACGTAACTTAGGAGTCAAATGATACTCATAATTAAATGAGAGTAAGGGAAGGTTTATTTTGTTTATGTGACGAATTTGTTGTGTGAATTATGCTTAAGCCAAGAAGCTGGGAAGCACTGGGTAGATGTTTTCACCTAGTCGGGTCCAATCAGTAGTGCGAATCCCTCGACTCAACTGGGGATCGAACCCAGGACCTCACAGGTGCAACGCAAGCAAACTACCGCCTCGGTCACGGGGCAGCTGATGGGACCGTTTCTTGTTTTAAAACTACAAGATATAGTAAAACCTATCTATGCTATTTGCTTTCTAGCTTTTCAGCTTACGCCTCATTTACACAACGAATCTCTACACAGATACTCAAAATTCTTAAACAGGTAGTGATCGTTCAGTTGAACTCGATTTCTGTTTCTAAACCAATTGTGAAGCAGGTATTTTTCGCTACAGAATCTACTTCCAAGAGAGGCCGCTCAGTATTACCCCAACTATTGGCTTATCTCCTATTTGCTATTATTTTATTTTGAACCGAGCTCGAGCTCAAAGGAAGTCCCTGATTTTCTTGTTCCATAGACAATCGTGTTTTTGTTTTGTCACATAATTCCACTCAAACTCATCTCTCACTTCTCCCACAACCATAGCTAAACATCAATCAAATTTACACGTGAGCCCAGTGAAACCGAGTAACATCATTTCTAATCGAAGTTAGTACGTTTAAGTCTCGTATTTGTAGCCGAAATTTCACCTTTAGGAATGGTTTTAGATAATACTGGTTCTCCCGCAAGTAACAAAGAACATCTACAAGTTGAAACACGACATAGAGAGACCCTATCAATTATTTGATGATATCTCGAGTTGATGTTGTCCAACCCAATATCACATCCATCTTATGGGACCCATTTTATTTGCCACTCCAAGTTCCAAAATGTAGACTGCAGGTTTCTTTGACTGAGCGGTAAGTACTCGTTTCATCGGGATTCATCCCCTATTGTTAACCATTACACAATTCCGTGGTAAATGTTTTAACATTGTTGCATAAACGGCTTAAAAAAATCTATGCTAGACGGGTACTATGGAATGGAGGTACGAACTGAGTGCTATCAGGCCTTACGGCTTATGTGCGAAATACCTTCATGTTTGTTAGCCTTACTCATAAGTCCTTTCGCTTAGGTGTATCGAAAATTTCCCATTTGTCAGTCAAGCATTTCATTGGGGAGCATTCATCACACGGTGGCAAGCTTTCTAATGAAGTTGAGTGGGTTTATCTTAAAAAATGTACACTGAATACCTCATGGATTATCCCCCATGGCAACATGTGAATTAATTTGTATTAGCCATTGTGATACGCTCTTGTGTACAGAATTTACCACAATGGGAACGTTTATCTCTTCTTTGCTGTGCGTCCGAGGCTCAAACCTTGGATAAACCAGAACGTCTGCAGTACAGATAAGTTCTAAAGTGTTCAAAACTCTTTTCAGATGCGTCCTGAACCAATGATTGACTGATCGACCCATAGGCTACGTAGGAGGACGACGTTTCAGGGATTATAGTCAGCCAAAATCCTCACATTTATAGTATTATATTTATGATTATCTTATCAGTACCTTTTTTCTCGTCGTCTAGATAAGTCTCCATACACAACCTTTCCAGTACTTTTCTCTTGTGTAAATGCGATTGACCTTTTTCGCTGAAACAGAATGCGCGAACACATTCCAAATGTCAAAGCAACGATTGGATCGAGCGTGTGTGTGTGCGTAAGAGTGTGTCAACCAAAGCGATTCCTGCTCGCAGACACACAAAAGCACATTAAGACGGATGCACAGGGTAGACCAGATCCCGTCGTTTCGTTTTTTCAAAGTCCAGCTCTGCATTGTCAGTTGAATACTTTTGATCATGCAATTGATTGCTTTTTCGTAGCTCATGGATGTCAGTTTTTGACTATCCGTCGCACGCACACTGACACACAAGCACATATACCATATGATACGGTGGATCAGGAATCATCACAAGCCAAGTGGGAAAACAAGTTTTTTTTTCTAGACAAAACGTGTGACAGCAACAAATTATATTCGCTTGACAAATTTTTCCCAATCAAATACAAAGAATGTGTTCTCATCAAAATAGGTTAAGAAATTTCTCTCTATTTTATTCGGTAAAACGGTGTAAAGTTGCACGCATTCCCCCCTCCTGTTTTTCTTATCGTTCACCAGACGTTGTACGAACCCAAGCACATTCTTTATTGGGTAATATAGGTGTTAACCATACGCGTGCAACATCGTTCTCACTTTGGAAATACATTTCACTTCATAATAGCACACTCATATATTGATGCCTATGAGAAAAGCATTATTATTCCTGACTTTTGTCCGATAACTATGTCCTTAGTTTGCTTCTATCACCGAGTTTCTTCAATACCTGTACTTCCAAGAACGATTTTCGATCATCTCAGTTGAACTTTAAAAGTTACCTAAGGGAAATGCTCACAAGATCTAGCTTTTCTTGTCTCATACGATTTTCAACACTTTTAAATCTGATTTCGAAAACAAAGCAATCAAAGAATGTTGTACTCATTGCGATCTGTTGAGAATAATGAAAAGCTTTGCTTGTTCATGTATTCTCTTAGATTTTTGATGTTTAAACAGGTAAACCATTCAAAAAGTCTCGGTTTCAAAGGATCAATTGTTGGCACACAGGCAAATTGAATAGTGCACACTCTGAATACAAAGAAATTCCGTCTCAAGTTTAGTCAAAATGTTTGATGCTTACAATCACCTTTATTGAGGTTGAAGTTAAGCAAAAAGGGTTAAGAGTGGATGCTACGAGATACCTGCGTTCTTTAGCACCTAACAGATGGTCACAGGGTCTTCTGTGACGCTGGAGTGGAGTGTGATTGCTTGAGTGTAGTCTATTTTTTATGGATAGCAAATACAATCTCTATGCCCATCTTGATAACTAGCTTTTGTGGATGCTTTAAAACCTTTTGATCAACTTGCAACTATGAAATCTCTCAGTGGCTTGGTCGAAATTTTGATTGCATAACTAATTGTTTAAACAGTTCAAGTGATAATTTTGCACACGAGAGATTAAGCTTAATTATGAGAACCCGGTTTGTGCATCTTTATTTAGCGCAACACACCGTACTACATATTCTAAAGTGCAGCGCTTTCGCGGATTATATTGAAGTCCCAGGTTTGGTTCTCTTCAAGCAGTGAGGGTGGAGAAGGTTCACGGGGGTTGAGTAAGGCTGAATCCTGTCGTTTCAGTCGACAACTCATTTAGGTCAGTGGTGAGCACCAGTTCCCATATATTGGCAAAGGTAAAATGGAACACATCGATTGTTTTGACTGGTCTTAGGGAAACAGACATATGTGAATGAGAAAGTGACAGTGACAGAGAAGGGAACTGCACAAGCATATTCATATCACCATCATAATGAAATCTGGAACGCTCAGTTGGAACTCATAAGTTTGAGGATAGTCAAGTGTTTTCAATGATCCATATTGTTATGCTCTCGATGGGGCAGACTTTATTGCCCAATCTGTGGGGCATTCCAACAAAGAGAGAGGTGCAATTACTGTCTTTCTGCGTAAATCAGTCTATAATGCAACCCGTTACGGATTAAGATTCGACGACATTTTGTTCAACAGGAGTCCGGTATTTCAGGAAATGTATTAGAATTAAAAAATACAGTGAGCATTTTTGTGCTTCACCTGGTACAAATTTCGTGAACTGTTCCAAACTGCCCGGCCTTGATGGTGTCACACTAATCATGCTTAAGACATGAGAGCCAGGAGGTCCTCCAGTGCTCCGTCTGTTTTACCATGACGAGTTGGCTAGCTATTGTAAAACCTCTCACATCGTTTTTACTCCTGAACGAAGAGCATCCAACGGTGCAAATAATTATGCCACATCCCTTCCTCTCAAGAACTATAAAGGAATAGACCTCAAGAATATAAACCACTGCGATGAAATTGGGAACACCACGAACTTTTCAACGACCGACAAAATGGTCTTTGCTGCCAGAGTTTAGGTGGCAGCTTGTGTGTATACCGCTAGCCTATTTGATCTACCTCCATTAATCAGCACTGCAAACAGCCGATGGTATCCCCGGAAATTATTTCATAGAATTTCAATCGAGGTTGACATCACAGGCTTCTGCTAAAGATTCCCCGTTAAAGGTTCCTCAAAGAGAAAACCGGCCGTTTTAAATATAAAAATATTAAAACCTTCTTCGAACCCGATCGGTTTCAAGATGTGATCACGGAGGAGTTGAGAAATAAGGTGAAATTGATTGCATCTTCATCCTCGGGCTCCTCATACGCATAGTTGTTTAACCATACAACGTGTGCTTTCTCGTCTTCAATACCGCCTATTCATTTTTTACCATGGAGCAGCGAAGAAGAAATCGGATTGATCGAAATGTGCGGAATTCACGGAATGGATTAAAGGCACCTTGTTGACACTAATGATAGAACAGTTCGAGAGACCTGAATTCTTCGAATGTTTCCCGAAAACCCAGACCTGATGCGTTAAACGAAATCAAATATGCCTGTCACCGGCTATTAAATCCTGCTTGCAATGACTGAAGCCTCTGACTTGTTTTTCATAAACGTGATAGGTCCAAACAAGGTAATTGGTCTTCCTCCAAATGCACAGACCATTTGCGAGGTGGTGGTAATGGGACTGTGAGTTGCCTTCACGGTTTGCCATTTGACACAGTTTCATCAGATAAAAGTACACATGGGCCGCAGCTGAAATTTCTACTAGGCTGTGTTCTCGGCTTAGGGAATTACATGGCAGTTCGCATGCGTAATCTCTGCTATCTCAACCTGACTTTGCAGTCGTTCAAACTTAATTCCAGGCTTTCAACAGTTGTATTTGATCTTTAGTTTTACCCTTCCATATTCTGGAACTTTAATCATGTATTTCCTGGCTCTTTTCTGTTCTGCTCGAAGTGGTTGCCACCTGTTTCGGATTTGATTGTCTTCACACTATGGATTGGCGTAACCATACCTCTAAAGCGACTGTCCCTCCCACACCATAAATAAACAAATGGAAAATACTGTTGAATCGGATGACAATTCAAAATCCCAATAAACCCTCTCTGAACTTTTAGTGAATATCTCAGGGGAGATCCAAACGGCTGGAGGTCACAAACGTTTTGACATCATTTTCCAACTCTTCCGTCGTCCCTCGCTTTCCCCTAACTCAAACGTTCTGCGGTTTGGAGAAGTGTCCTGCAATGTTTCACACTTGACGTAACTCCGTGTCCTCTAAGTGGATTAGGACGCTTTGGACTCGATTCGTCAGATTAAACGTGACTAGCCTCTTTTAAAAACCTGAGAGCTGTGGTATGTTTCGATGACGAGTGAAACGTCAAAACAAACCGGTAGACTTTCCTTCGGCAGATCCACACGCGATTCAGTGTGGCGATGCCGGGTGTGAATTTCAAGTCGCGAGCATGCTGTGCCTTTTGACTCATTTGTTTTGGATTAAAGTACAAAATGAGCCACAGCTCTATATCCTACTGAGCAGTGTGTTGCCGATTTGATGAACCACCTGGTATTTCAATCCCTTGAATGAAACACACGCCCTTAATCCGTTTTCCGCTCACCTATACCTATTCGAGTATAGAATCAGCGAGTGGTAAATTTAATGTATACTTCCCCAATCTCCACACCTCAGTAAACTTTGATTTTGGAATTCACCTCTTTAGAGTGAGTCACGTTTCTCATGTAATCCAGAAGTATGACCAATAAAGTTATTGCCAAGGATTTTTCAACTGAGTGCGGAGAGCTTAGTTAGACAGTAGTTATAAATACGGAGATTATGTAATTAACAATAATTAAAAGTTAAAAATTTGCTCAAAGGCATTCACGGTTGTGGTCAGATTTGTTGCGTACGAGTATCGTAAATTTACCATCAGTAATACGTGCTCTGCACTTTTCCCTCAGACACAATCTCTCTTTTCATTATCTGATCCAAAATAGCTTACTGAAATATAGTGACTGAAATCGAAGGAACGTCAGGTTCATTGGAGAAATGTAAAACGTGCGAACTACTACATGAATAGATTGAACATGACCCGAATTTACGATGACAAAATTCTCTCCAAAAGTCATTCCGTCTGGAAAGTGATCTTCATAGTTAATCACAAGCCCCACAGAATGGAACTTTTGTTTCTGCTTCGGCTCGTTTGGTCTGATTTACTTCAGCCGGATTCGGATTAAGTGGGCAAAGTGCCGTTGTAACGGTGTTTTGCTCCAATTCAGTGATACTTCAATCGTTTAATTGACTTCCTGATATTCGTCGCAACAGACTGTTTATTGAGTTGAACATGCACGAACTAGTTAAAATGTTGTTTAGTTCACTAGCGTGTTTGTTTGCCACGCGGTTTATCCACAACTATATTCCATTTATGAACGCTTCTAGTGTATAAACATAAACTGGGCTAAGACACGCATTCAAATAGCCACAGATCTATTTCTGAAATGGTTTAAAATTCACAGAAACGTGCTCCTTCATCGGTCAACTCTTGGTTGTAATAGGTCCAACTGAAATAAATTATCCGAACTATTGTCTTCGTCAATAGCATTCTTTGACTCCATTCCCTCGACGCAATCAGAAAATTGACTTCTTATTAACTGACTGATTGAAATTTACAGGCCACAGTTAACTCCTGATTCATTTTCCTGTTCACGTTTGAGAATTGTGAGCTATGAAATTGAGTTTATGCAAAACATTTTATGTAGTAGGTGACGACGCAACCACACCAAACCAGACAAGAACGCAGAACGGAAAAGGCTGGTTCCAAAAGTATGTATCGCTTGATCAACGTTATCAGATAAATATCAACGTGTCTTCTAAAGCGTGTGCGCACAATGTGAACCAATGAATGTCTACTGAACAACAAGCATCTGAGGCTGGACAACCTAGTAAACGAGATAATAATGAACAGTGGTCAAACTAATGAATCGATCTATACTTGATCTCTAAAGAAAGCACATTATAGTACAATATACTTGCGGAAATTTATTTTTTTACGCTACTTAATTAAACTCATCAGTGTACTGCCAACTTGATGTGTACGCTTGAAGGGGTCCGAATATGACGATAGCGTTGGATGAATTTCAGAATGCTTCTTAACTTAGATATAAACTTCGCTGTCTGTGACCCAATTCTGGAGCGCATTGCAACGGTCGCTCAAACTTGGCGAGATTCATTCATAGTCCAGTGAAGCCGGAATATAACAGAGGGGAAAAACAAATGATATTCCAGTGAATTATAACAGAAAGATTGTGCTACAGTGGAGTTCACTGAAATCAATTTTACTTAGAGCTGTTGAAATGGAAAACACTATTACACGTTTTGAGTCCAGTATTCAAAGGATTTTGGGATAAAATGACCTGAGTTGCGGGCTATCAAACCCCATACAGTGCCAAATAGGCATGCGAAATACTATTCAGGAAGACAGTGAAACCGCAAACTTCCCAACTTCAGCGACCATTTCAATCTTTCGGCAACTGGTCAAGAGTGCCAGCCATTCACAAGCTGATTTATAGCTGCCGAATTATTCATCTTGGAAGTCCGTGTTACACATGATTTATTTGTTCATAAAATATATTTCTTGTAAAAATGATTAACTGTAGGTTACTTATGATTGTTTTATTAAATTGTATTCACCTTATCCAATAATCACACTGGTTCAAATGAACGGCAATACATCAATGTGGATTAGGTATCTACTGGCTGCAAAACTACCAGTCTGCACTCTCACATCTCACAGAGCAGTGACTTCTGCAACTGAACAGCACCGTTTGTCTTGCATTGTTACTCAACCATAACTTTCTACCAGCATACGAAAGTTTTTTTTTGGATTAAAAAAACGCAATTCTGATCCACACGTCAATCGGTTTCGAAGGATGTCCAGTTTGGAGGAGATTTTATCACGCACCTCAGTGCAGACAACGCAAACCGAAACGGAAAATGGGCAAAACACTAATTAGCGGACAGGTTATTTCCCAAATGGGATTTTCAACCCCCGTCCCAACTCTCTGCCACTGCCATCTCACGCTTGCACGTGTGTATCGCCGGCATGTCCCTGCACTTAGCGGAACGCTCATCACACCCAATGATGCTGTGGATGATGATGATGGAGATGATTATCAATTAAAACCTTAAAACTAGATAAAAGCAAGGTATAAAAGGTAAGTTTAAAAGTAACTTCGATCGACCGATCAGGGGCGATAATTTTTAGAAATTGTGTGTGAAAGTGAGCGCAAGTTAGTCCAGGAACCTACCAGGAGAGATTACGTATAATCGTTAGTATACTAGATCATTGTAGTTTCATCATTGAAAAAGCTATATCGAACCTGATGTAATAGGGCATTTTATACATTTCTTTGGAAGGAACCGTGGAGAATCAAACTCTCCTTACCAGAGACGGCACGTTCATTTAATGCCCCATATAAAGCACTGGGTACAGTTGTTCAATCCTTGTAAACTGACCACAACTTACTGAATCGAAGCCTAACCCAATAAGTGAATATTAAGAATCAGTTTTTTCTAGCATTGCACATGTCACTGTGCTTGTCGTCTTTCTGCACAGCAATAAAATACCCGTTAAATCGAACAAACCATTATTAATTCAATTATGTTCAGCTGTACTCATGTGGGTTTTACACCTCATAAGTATACTATTTCCTCAAACCATGCTTCTAGTTCGGAGAACGCATCAAAATCAACAAAATGAATTAGCCTCTGAAGGAATTTTTATAAATGAACTAATCAGATCAATGATAAAATATTTTACCTATGGAGTCGTAGCCAATTAGTTATAGACGAGACACATGGAGGAGTAATGTTACTCAAAGCAATTCAGACGAAGTTCAGAGTCGCTTCTTAACAGCCTCTCGTTTGGGACCGGATTTAAAATCTAAACATGGGATCATCTCCGGTTACATACAGAAGAGAGAGCAGACACATAATGTAACTTACGGACCAAGAACTACATCATATTTGATTAGTTGCCTCCAGTATCGCTAACAATCAAACTGGTGAACTACTTCAGAACGGGAACGTTCGTACTTGAGAATGGGCGGAAATAAAATCCAGACCACGGAACCGTAGTGTCCCAAATTCAGTAGGAAGATGATCACTTTAATGAATCAGTAAACGCCTCTGCTTTGAAACCATGTATCTAGCTCCAGTGCTCCATCCGAAACACTGAATCAGTTGGCCGGTATGTATTAGGAACACTCAAAAGGAACAGGTGCTGCCGTATAGTTTGACTTTCACTTATCACACAACAATTATGTCCACGGAGCACAATGACCGTACTATGTTAGCGCATGACATACGTGTCCTTATATCCTAAGGCAAACAGGATATTTATAGCCGTCACGGAAGTACTTGATAGTAATGATCCAGCCGATGGCACCACGTGACTGCTTGTTATTGATTGACCGCTTGCCGAGAAAAGAAAGACAGCTCCTGCTGGTAGGATGATTTGGTTTGTGCATGGCGTAAGATGTATGCTCCCGGACTGATCCTAAATAAAAGGTCCACATTGCATGCATATCACTAAATTTTAGAGAATCAAAAACATTACTTCCAGACGACATCGATTACTTTTTTCTCGAGTTTTCTTTACACATGTGAACATTTGAGCTTAAATGCTGCTACCTCATAAACTCCAGATAGTAGTTTGTCTTGGGTTAACCGAATGGTGCGCAGTCCGTTGAACTTCTAAAGTCTGCCAGGTTTTCGATGTTTCTGTCAAATAGCCATAACCATTTTCACTCGTCCATCAGAAGCTCTTTCTAGCTGTTCTTCACTATTTGCCAGTCCCTTTACATGAACTGTCTCAATCATCTTCACAATAATCCTTAGAAAATAAGCATCTATCGATTCACGGGGAGTGCTTCCCATTAGGTTTCATTATTCTCTCTTAACTTCACGTGAAATGTTTGCTCTGAAAATACTCAAATTATACTCCACCACATTATCAACCCCTTGCATGAGCGCTATTATATGAGATGAAAACTAGATTTGAGCTGCATACACTATTCTTGCATGCTGAGATCTATGTAAATACATATTCTTACCACAATATGGAAAGTGCTGCTGGCATCACCAAAGGTGTTGCAAAGAGAAGCCAAGTATTTATAAATAAAGTGCAAAGGTGTCACCTTGAAAAAGGGAACAATCCTTATCTGTGGCGAGATTTCCAATTGAAACCCTCCTAGTCAAATGTTGGTTGAGCTGAACGAAGTTGCTTTTATTGTCATTATTTTCCTTTAGCTTCATTGAACAGCTGAACAAATTACTGGAGAAATAAAAGTGATTGTCCATCCAGGATAATATTGATAAATAGAACGTTACACCGAGCCCCAAGAAACGTGGTTCGGAAAGCGATATGTTTGTGTGGCTGAATATCAGTAATGTGATAAAATAACATTCTATCTAACTGTGTTGTCAATTATTTTCGCCGGATAAAGAGAATGGTTTGATAAACATAATAAACTCGTGGAAGTTCTCGAAAATAATGAAACGTTGATAAGTGGTGGCACAAATAGTGTTAGTTGTTGTTTTTGTCGTGTAATCAATCATCATCGTAGGTGGTGTGTTAAATAGGGATACTTTTACAAGATCTTTGGCTGAATAATGTTTACTTGCGTTCACTACATCGGATAAGTGTTTTGGACAGTGGAGTTTGATTTTCGCATAAACGAATCAACCAACTTATTGCTGTAACGGAATGATTGAGTCTGGGATATAATTATACTTAATATAATCTAGCGGATGCCAGTGAAACTCGAGACTCCCAGATGCGGGTTACCAAACGTGTCAACGGATGGTGTACGCGGATTCTCTGTTTCCGATAGTTATTTGAGAACAAATATCCTAAATGAATCACGTGGTGGTGGATTATTTCCCCGTTACTACCAATTGGCAATCGGAAAGTGATCACGTGTTGATTGATTTCGTCCCATCGTCGTCCAAAAATCCTTTAAGTGTTGACAGCAATGTAAACGACTTTCCGTTGACATCCAGCAAGAAATACCGGTCCAACGATGCATATTCTGGGGATCGGAATTACTGCAAGTTGTCTGGTGGTAGATAACAGACTTTAAATTCTGTAAAATCACCTGGTCTTATGATGAGCAGATCCCTCAAGAAACGTAGTTTGACAAATCAATCCGCTGACAAGACTATGTATGTTTCTATGCCCTTTGAGAATAAAAATATGATTAAAATTTTTGTTTGGCAGACTTGAAGATTTAATGTCGAGATTGTGAAACGTTCAGAAGCCTCGTTGGGTTTTGAAACCAAGCATGGACGGCGTCCACGCTTTGTACGCGAACCCTCTACCAGCTGATCAGTGCTAACGGTGTGGCCTCGTAGCTCAGGTGGTACAGCGTGCGCGTACAAAGCGTAGGCGGCGTCCATGATTGGGTTCAAATCCCACTGAGGCTACTGAACTTTTCACAATCTCCACATGATAAACACATCAGTTTACTGCTGATACCCTTTGTATGCCTCCCTCGAGTGTTAATCCGTACAGCCTCTGATTATTTCCAGTGCCCTTTTGGTAGACGGCCACAAACATAAACACATCTGGGAACCAATCTGATATTTGGACCTGTTTGCTTCTGCAATTATGTTCCAGTCAAAAAAAATCTAAAACAAATCTGATGAAACGAACTACAATTTCTTAGACTCTTGTACTTTTGAAACATGGCAATTATATGTGAACGCAACAAGTTCAGCACGTGGCCACGGTTGACCTTGGTTGTACAAATATATCCTGCAGTCCTCTGGGAAACAACCGTATTCACCAGCAATTGTATTATTTATCCATTCAAATTGGCAGCTTCAACGTTAGCAAAGCAGCCATCGCTTCATAATTTGTTTATCAATTTCATGGCTGCTGGTCCAAAAAATGTCATCAAACCTCGGATTTGCATCCTCATCCACTTTGATTGAGATCTCTATCGGTTATCCATGTTCATTTATCCAACATAAGTCTGTAACATAGCACTGTTGATTAGTATGACAAACCTTAGTGTACATCGCTACTTTTGCTTTCAAAATTACACGTAGAATAGATAAACGGACTTTCACATTTTTAACAAACGTGTACCACTCCCAACACAGCATTGAACAAATACTAAAATAATAATCTGCAAGTGTAAACTACATCAAATGAATGCCAAAACTTTTGATCCATATATTTCACTTAAATAAAATACCAACAGTTTAACATTGTTTGCACTGCCAGTGTAGACAGAAACTGATGAGAACTGCATTGAACAGTTGATTTCAGTCTAATTAATGGTCGTCAAGGTTCAAATATCCAGAGTGGTGTGATACGGAATGCCTACCTGGAATCAAAGAATTCAGACAACCCGGAGGTTATGGTGATAAAGCGCATGAAAATCAACCACACAGTACCGGTTTATTGTGACTACAAACAACAGTTGTCTAGACAGAATGTACACTGCATTTTCTGCTATTAACTTCAGCAAATTTTTAATGTTTTAAGTTTGCCGGGTGTAACATCAGAAATTACGTTATCCCCTCCATCTTCAACATGATGCGATAGGCCGTCATGTTAACAGTCCTACTGCAAGGATCACTTTTGTTGAAAGCTAAGTTTTATTGGCTCAAATAAACAAGCCAAATGCAATACTTTATGCACTGTCGTACTCTATCTATATAATTTCAGCAATACCTACCTTTAATAGATTCCCCGTCATTAATCTTGTCTTAGTTAGGTGTCAGGAGATACCTCCGCTGATACCTCCGCTATCTGTTTGGGACTTTCCGAGTTAATCACAACTAGTACCACTTCTAGGTTTGCGGTTTTAACGAAGGAGTCATCGTGCCAATCTTTAGGCACAAATTATATTGTAAAGATGAAAACACATATTATGTCGATAGACTCATGTAGAAAAACAAATTTACACCTGTAGCGTTACACGTAACTGGCCACCGAGAAGACAATATTATTGGTATATTCCAAGCCTACCAATTTTTATCCTGAAAGAAGCTCAACACTTTTCCTGGTGAAATTAATGTGCACTCTCTTTGTGGGCCAGTAACCTGGATGGGATAAAAACCACCGGGTGTTAACTGAAACTGCAGCTGACTTCATCCCCGTTGAACATGTGCAAGTATTGGCCTAACTCATACTACATAATCCTCCATTTAAAAATGTATACGACGGTTTCCAATATCATACTTAAACATCGATGGCCATAGATAAAGCGCATTTTTTCCGAGCTACATGTTTGTTGTTCATCTCTTACGCTCTTTGTATATTTACGCTACACAAATGGAGGTTTGGCGAATTTGACTTGCCCGTCGCTATTGTCGACACTTACACGAAGTGCGTGAGTAACCAGAAACTCGGTGTTATAACACCTAAGTGGGTTGGACCACTACTCTGCAGATCAGCCTGAGTGCATTGCACCTTGGATGGCTTCTCGGTGCTTTCTGCACTCGGTGGTGTGATAGCAAATGGCGACGCGGCTAGCTGGGAACGAAGCAAGCTTTGTAGATCTTCCCTCTGTTAAGACAAAAATATTGACAACTTGGAGTAAACTTGCGCGCTCTCTCTCAAGAAGACCAGTGCAAAGATCAGTCTTCACCAAACCTTCATCCTCTATATGCTATCCGTATGTGATTATTGTGTTCTTATCTGCCTCACGAATTGACAAAGCCAAGTATATGTATAAATTTGCCATTGTCTGAAATTCACATCAATTTGTTTACAGAGAAGGCTGAGAACTCTCTCCCCAATGTCAAGTAGGTGACGTGGCTTCAAAAGCCTCCACGAAAACCACCATCAGATGACCGACAATCAAATGAAAACCTAGATCCTCTGCAATTCCGAAGAGGTAGAAGAGGTAGAAAACGCAGGAAAGCACCAATTGCTGACCACTACTTCCCCATATGACAGGATTGTCTGGGTCTCATAGCGCCTAGTCTGCTATCTACCGAAATTGAGCCCTACAGTGTAAGATACTTTACTGCCTTCCTGACCAAGCTCTGACTCATCTGACCCGGCTGCAGAAAAGGTGCCTTTGTATGTGACCTGAGGAAGAGGAATTTGAATATCGATCGCAATTTTCTAACACAACATACTTCAATATTTGTATCGTTTGCTAATCAAGTCAGTCCTGTATGAGATCAACATATCTCGATATCACATCAAGTTGTCCCACAACCAACCCCATTGATTTTATCATAGAACTTTGGGCTCAACTAAGTTTCCAGCCATCCTCGTTGTTCAAGTCTCATAACGCTGATCCGATAAGAATCATTCAGTACAACGATTCTCCAGCCTCCTGTTGAAGCGCTGGTTGGTGGTGGGGGTGAACAGCTAAGCACAGTTTCTTCGCTTACACGTGTACGCGTCTGTCTACATTTTATGCTTCACTCCCCTGTCCTCCATGAATAATCACCCCGTGTAAGGACTCGCTGACTTCAGTGGACTGTACGCAATTCGCAAGCATACCATTACCAATTGATTTGAGCTGACTATCCTTCAGACCTCACCTTCACGCATAATCCTCATTTCATCGATTCAACCATACACTCGGAAGCACTAGACTCGAGTTTTGCTCTTATTGGAGCTCATCAGTGGTGCACATCCAGCGTCCCGTCCGGGATTTGAACTCAAGACCCATCGCATAGAAGGCATATGCGTTACCGTTGTTCCAAGCAGCTCGTACCATGGCTGAACCAAATTGTCAATTCATGTTGGTTTAGGTGTCATCTTCAGTGATAGTTCATTTGGCCGGACAGCAACGAAGGGAGACACGCCACTACTCACAGGTTACTTTGAGTCAAATGCGACGTACCATTATTCTTCAGATTTGAATTCAGTCACTGTTAATTAAAGATCATGTTCCGTTTCACTTTGATCACTATAGAAGCGCCAACATAATTTATATCCATCAAGTACCAAACAGTAAATATGAAATTTTGCCGAAATATAGTAGCTCCGTCAAACTGATTTTTTGTGAAAACGCAGAAAAGATGTTAACATCCGTTACCACTTATCATACAACAGACACGTAGTCTGAGAAAATATTTTGGGTTCGAGCTTGGATATCTATTTCAAAAAGATTGGAGTTCGATCCGGCTGATATAAAGGGTTTAAAAGCCTAATAGCGATTTACAGTTTGTAACCAGCGGTTGGTTTCGAGATAGGAACATGTGTTCTGTTTACCGTGATTACGCTTTGGTATATATTTCCTACATTACGGCTGAGAAAGCGATTTGCAGCAATCTATTTTAACTCGCCAATTCGCATTTTCCCCAGATTTTTAAAGTTGATTTGCATGCGTTGATCTGCATGAGCCAGTTGCAGTTGACTATCCCGGTGTTTCATACCGTACAAACATAGTCTGATAGTTTATTCGATGCATTTTGTATACCACCAATAGTTCTGATACAAAGGAAGTCATAATTTACTGAAAGAGGATGGTGCAATTCATGAGGCTAGCTTTCATGCAATTATATGATTCACTTGTTTGTGTCTATGTGTCTATGCAGAATGCAGTAAACATAAATGGTTTGCAAATGGGCATGTTCTTTTAATTGCACACAGTTTACACACACTCTGCGTTGTGACGCTAGGAACAGTTTTTAATTACATTGGCACTTCTGTGACCAGCCACTGACAACCC
>UZAN01039477.1:144893-165706 GCA_900618425.1 Echinostoma caproni
ATATCACACGGTGACCCAAAGTCAAACGAACAATCATAGTGATCTATTAAAACTCTCCTAGTGATTGTGGTCACTTCACATGTAAGCAGTAATTTCTGCTCACAAAGTGCACAAGTAGCAACATCTCGATCAATTAACAACGTCATTAGTCCGACTAAAACAGCCGTGATAACTTTAACCTATAGAACGAAGGAAACCCGGACTAGAAACTTCTTTTTAAGGATCGTTTAACCAATATATCTTACCTTTTTCAAAGACCTTCCGGGGGTCCAAGCCTACTTCAATTTGAATCCGCCTGGAACCTATTTACTATTAGAAAGAAAGGGGGATATTTACCACAAATAATCTTCTCAAGAAAATATGGATCCACTGATCCATTCGGTTTTACACATTATCGATTTTCACACTAAGAATTGTGAACATGGTCTTTAAGTTTCTCCACGCATGGTATACCTAACCGAAACATATTATTCAGAAGGTTCACTGTACACATAAGTGTTTCATTCTTAAAGCTCGTTAAAATTCCATAGTTAGATCAAACTGGGAATCAATACTTGCTAAAAATGATCATCGCAAACAGCTGTGAGATCTGAAACATCGTGTTTAATAAAAGCGAACAATGGACTATCATACTACGATTAAATTTGCAGGCCTGATGAAAAAATGCCACGCATCATGTTGAAACCTGCCTTGTTTTTGAATTCATTGCACTAGGTGAAAAAGGATATGGCTTAAATTGTTATAGTTTAACTGACAGTGTTTAAATGAGGTGGAAAAAAGTGAAGCACGTTGTTCAATTTCTAAACTGATGGATTATTATTTGGTTTGAAATTGACTGAAACAGTTTGATTTTCCATCTAAAACGATAACTGTAGAAGCAAAAATATGCACGAAATGAACGTCATTGTTATGGTACAAGCTGGGGAATACAATCCGGTGTTGAATCACTTAATTTGCATATGTACAACGTCGAATCAACCGGTGTTTGAACCCGGAATAACACGCGTATTGAACCAATCTGATTAGACCGGTACAATCAGCCAAGCAGATCTACTTGGTAATATTCATTTGGGCCCCAGTTTTGATCAAAATATTTTGATAATTAGCCTAAAACATACCTAACAAACACAAGTTGTGCCTTAAAATCAAACCGATCAATTTAAATTTCATTACGCAGATCAAAAGATGTGAATTCGAAGAGCAAAAAATGGAAAACAAACGAATAAAGAATCTCACATAATTTGTTCTCTATTTGTATATGCATGAAATAAATCCATCTCATGTAGGAGTGGTGGTGCTGGTAGTTCGCATAGTATTCACGTACAGTTAACAACCTGAGCGTATTGAAAAATTTACTAACCTCATGAGTGATAAATGTGTAGGGAACTGGGAAGATGATATTTCAATTTCAAGGGGAGAGCGAACGGAAGTGGGAGTCTGTACATGAGAACTGAAGAGACTGTATTTCAGCAGACGAAAACCGGAGGTAGGGCGAGCGAGTGAATAGAAGCAACCAAAATATTCAAAAAAAGGAAACAGAACACAATATCGGCAGCAGGTATGGACATGGAATATAGAAGAGTCAATAGAGGGGAAACAATCCTAGAATTTGAACTCTGCTATTTTTGTGGGGCTAGGGAACGTTTCCGTTGTTGTGGTTGTGTCTTGTCTGTGACAGAGCGAGNGGGACGGGAACAAAAGATGGATAAAACCGATAGTGTGGGATACTTGAGGCCTGATTTGAGCGACGCCATTCGACCAAAAACTGATAAGACATTTGGGTATATCTGCTGCCCCCGGGGGAGAAGAGTAACTCAGAAGAAAAAGAACCAAATAAAACAATAGCACAAGTGGAAGCACAAAGGTTTGAAAACATTCTCTACTCATTCACGGACGCATCAGTGTAAATAATTCTGTTCGGTCAAAGCAAAGAAAGAATGTTTGGCAATAATCAAATGCATACAGGTGTTAAATCACAAATCAATCTCCACTGGGTCCGATTTGGAACGTGTGCGTGTGTGTGTGCTTGGATTGGTTGATGAAAAGAAATAAAGAAGCAGTGCATCCTGTTCGTGACTCACCACATTACTGGCTAAATTACGATTATCCGGGTCTCTTGATTACCCATTACACAATTCAGTTCGAAAAGCAGGAAAGGAAAACAAAATAGTACACATACCACTACTGAACATGTGCACTCAACCGTGATCATTTGAGTCGAGGGAATAAACGGTGGCACAAGACGGTGAGGAGGAAACAATCAGACTAGCGTTATTGGTTTTTAGTTGTCCATTTTGATTGGTCAGCTTCGCGCAACTGGGAGGAGAGATAGCAAACCAGGCGACCACCAGTGAACTGCCTACCAAATGAATAGGGCTGCATCTGTGTATTTGTGATTGTGCGTGGTCATCATTCAGGTTTCATAAAATAGTGATTAAGTCCAATTTATTTGGCTGAAAATCCCCGGGACTGGTGACCTCAAGGAAGCACGATGACGATACGGGAACGCAACGAGAGGTTCGTGGCGGGTGTGTGCAGGTGTGCATGACATGTACTAACAGAATGAAAGACCTCGGCAAATAGCTGGCGCATTCTACGGAAAGGAGGTAGTAGGGAAATGTTGCAATCAAATCCAAGCGCAATAATTGGCTAGGCGTCGTTTTGTTTTTGTAACCCCCCCCCCTCCGAAAACCGGTTCATCAGGCGAGGTTCATAAAGTAAACTAATGTGTCCGTGAGCTCTTGGACAGCATTCAAATCGGTCAGATGTATGCGCAATTTTCGGAGCCAAGTCTCATCTTTCATCCGACTTGAACGGGGAACACGATCGTGACGTGTCAAATGGTTGGCAATCACAAAAGCGTCACGATGACTTGTCGAACCTGTGTTTGTTGTCCCATCCGCAACTATAGTGTGCAATTTAGCGCCACGTTTCAGGTGCGGCAAACGATCCACGTAAACTAGAAAGAACGCACCACTTCGTTGACCACCAAACGACAAAATGGCACCGTATGGTATCGATTTTATACAATTTAGACTACGTTGCGTACGATCTTGTGCTGACTGGCTTCGGCTCATACCTCCCATCCACTGTGCACTGTTCGAGCTTGAAACAAGGAGATTTATTTGGTTCTCTTGTGGAACCAGCCAAACCAATTCACTCTCCACGTGACCTGGAAGATTGAACACATGTGAGGCAAATGCAGTTGTCCCAAATCTAGCTGAAGCCAAATTTCTCAGCGTTCTCAAATACGAAAAACATGCATGAACCGAACTGGCGGTTACCATGGTTTCATCTTTTGTTTCTTGAACAGCTTTGCTGTCACAAACGTGGCGCAAATCTACGGGGTGTTGACACAACCATCCCCATCGATCCAGGAGCAACAGTTTGAGCTGAATGAACGAACGGTTATCCGCGGAAAGGGTTTGCAACCATTCACTTGGGAAATAAGTGTGAATTAGCTGGTTCAAATCAATCTCTCTTTGACGTTGCAATGTGGAATAGTCAAAATGATCAGTTCGACACAAATATGCTGCAAGATCCAACAGCTCACTTCCCGTGGGTAAAACTTGATATGATCCACTTAACAGGTCAGTATGAAGTTGGTGCGCAAGCATACTAATCAATGATTTCACTTGAGACGCATGAAATCTCTTCAACCGTTTCCAACAAAATGCCTGAATACGAAACACCAGTTCTACTGTCGCATCCTCCAGACGAACTTTCTGTTGTTCCTGCTGATTCAGCACGAGCACAGCCTGTTCGTATAGGGAAATCACATCACACATTTTCCAATCCGGGCTTAGGTAAACATATTTCGGCGGTTTTCCCGACGGATTGAGACGCAGATAGATGGCAAACAAACAGCTATTATCTTGTGCACACGTGGAGAGACCCAGCTTTCGTACGATTTGTTGAATCACATAAGAGAATTCGGAACCTCCATTGAAACTGATCACCTCATATACACCACCACTGGGCAAATAAATTGGAATACTAAACGGATAACTGTGTGTGTACGGGTTCCGAATGGAAATAGAGGCCACCTCCAAAGCGGACGGCACCTCGACGCGTCCACCGTATCGAAGTGTTTGGGTGAGTGCATCCTTACAAAATGCAGCATATCGAGCTAGTTCCGCGTTTAGGCCTCCGTTAGCCAAATTTTCACGAATTGGACCATCCGCATCGTGATAAATGCTGATTAACAGTTCCAAACAATGCAATACTGGAGGGGATGGAAGGAATAGAGGTAGTACAAGACATAAACACTCCCACACTGCTACTAGAGGCCACCAGCCTTCTGGTCTGATGAGGCCAATAAAACTGGGAACTGGAAACACCAGGCGAGCGTCTGATGTCAATTGTTTGGACAAGTCCCCCAACTGTGTAGCTCTTTCCAGTGGAATATTAAACTCCACTCTTCTGGGATCTGTCAACCTGGACTGTAGAGGGCTGCTAATATCTCGAGGTTTGCGTCTGGATGTGGCATCGTCAGCCGAGCGCAAACGGGCACAAAATAACGGAAGACGCGGTCTCATAGAACGCGGACTTACCGGAAATTGACGGCGTATCAGTCGTTTTGTTTGTGTGTCAGACAGCATGGCCTGCTTGATCAGTTGCAAGAAAAGTTCATCTTTTAATCCGGGCAAACTGAAGCACAAAGAAGCCAAGTGTTTGACGATCAGATGTTTCATAGTTAACCATTCCGAGAGCCCGAGTAAATTCGACAAATTCACTTTAGCACCATGTTGCACATTTTCCAGTTCCGGGTACGAGAGGAACAACAGACTGGCAAACATTTTTACACAATATTCCGACTGTTTTCCTTCCGTAGTTTTCGATAAAGGCTGCTTAATCAACTCGTTTGTATGGTAAGGATCATTTGTGTAGGGCGGACGAACCAGCACCCTCCAGTAATCTTTCAGGCGACCTTGAGCTTCGATCGGTTCTATTGGACGATCCATTGTCGTCAAATTGACCTGGTGGCAAGCTCGAACCAAATTATCGCGCCACTGTTTGAACTCCTCACCTGTGCGACAAATTAAATAAACCGGGTCAGATTTGTCTGTCCACAGAGCAATTGTTCGGTTACGAACATCCGAATCTCCGGTCGCTAACGTATCTGAGTCTGAGCTGGAACTCAAGGTAGCCGGAATTTCAGCTGAGTGATCTTGTCGTGTCGAATCCTCGGTACGGATTTCCGTTCCTCGGGACAAAATAGGGTTTGAGTACATGGTGTTCAGAGTTTTAATTTGTGTCCCTTCAAGAGATTTGAACCCAGTTGGTTCCAAGGAGTCTGGACTCTGAGCATAAACCAGGAAGTAACCCATCAAACGACACCAAACCCAACTAATCTCACCACCTTTTATACGCTGCAACCATCCCTGAGTAACCAATTGCGCTTCGTGATTTCGCACCACTTCACGAGCACGAACAGCGCGCAACATGCGTTTGATCTGCCGCATCCACAGTTCCGTCTCTGCAGTGTTTGGCCCTCGAAGTCGGTGTGTTTTACCCGAGGTCAGGATCAACTCAAAATGGCCGTAGTTCGTCCTACCCAGATTATCTTGGTGCAACTGGGCGAGTTTTCTAGTGACCGGTACGCTGCCATTACGATATTTAGTGACTATACCCTGACGATCCTGTTCCAACACACTGGATGTAACCATTCCGGTAGTGATTGAGGCAGACAAGTTATGCGGCTTCCGAATCGATTGAATATCGGATAGAAGAATGCATCGCTTAGGGGCTTGTATTGAAGGCTGGTGACTTGTATGCAACAGTAAGTTCGATGGATTCAGAACAGCCCAATATCGGCGCCAAATCTTTACTCTATTACTCAGTCGGAACATCAGGCCTTGGTGCATAATTATTCTATCCGTATGACCCGGCTTACCCTCTCCGGTCTCTTCCATGTGCGAACCAGTAATTTGAGGAAATGTCTCCAGAGAGGTAAGTGGTGGACCGGGAACCTTTAAAGGGCTTTCGAAAATTGAAGGTTTTGAAGTTGTGGGTTCTGAACTGTGAGAAGGTCCCGGTTGTGCTTTCATATCCGTAGTCGATGGTGCTTCTACAATTTTCGGACGCCGATTGTTTGAACTTAGTTCCGAAGTAAGATCACTAGATTCTTGTGAATGACATATCGCTTCCTGTGAAGTGAGAATAGGAGTGATGGACGTAAAGGGAGGTTGCACACGCTGCAGTAAAACTGCCCGACCCTGACTGCACGTGTACGCATCAAGACCACTGATTAGTTTGCTGATAAACGTCAAAACTGTTGCGTCACCGGGAAGCAGCAAGGCAGTAGCAGTTGCGGGTAAATGCTGACCGAATTCGGCAAACATATTGAGGAAGTCAGTGGACCGGCCCATTTGAGTTTGGTGCTTCCATCTAGGCTGCGGACTGTAGAGTTTCGGAATTGGAGTTCGACTTATTGTCGGAGAGACATCCGTAGCTCTTATACGTCCTCTGGGAGTTGTCGTCTCATCAAACAAACCTACGGGTATCGTAATTGGTGCCGTATCCCGCAAACGAGATGGTTTGAGAACACGTTTCGCTCCCGCATACTCAATATGGTTCGTACGACTGGTCGTACTGGTGGTGTCGCTTGATTCTTCCAAAGCCACTGGTTGTTGAATATGCCGTCGTGATATCCGTACTTTTGGTGGTCCAGCAGACGTATTCCTGGTTGATTCTGTAGAAGGAACCCGATCTGATGTAGAACGCCTGGGCAAAGATCTGCCGATCATACCTTCGCGTTGTGTGGCCCCCGTGGCAACTGGAAGACCATACATCTGTCGCATTGATGTAATTAGCTCTTGACGCGTGGGTATTCGCCCAACAGTGGTTTGTAACATATGTAAAGAACCGTGAGGACCTGCCCGATGGCGTTCGTCGTGGGAAAGTATGGGATATGTTCTGTCTGGAGAATGTTTTTCACCTGATTCGTATGCAGGGCGTTCTTTTCGATGCGCAGACGTGGGCCATAATGGTGATGTGGGCATTGAAGAGGAAAGTTGTGCTTTTGTTTTGGGCAAAATTTGCTTCACGAATGGGGGCAAGACTGGCAGCATAGGTGAAGAAGAGCGTGAAGATGAAGATGAGGAAAACATGGAACAGGAACGTGAACTAGACTGGACGGACTCGGTATCGTATCCACGGAATTTGGCAGAAACATTCATCAGACTGAGAGAAGAAGCTTGGCTTGTTCGCGAAAGCCACGCAGGCACCTCAATACGGTCGTCCTTTGTTGGAAATTCAGAGGGTTCGCCGTAAGGACTGATCTCACTCGTAATGTTCTCGAATTGTTCGTTCAAGTCTGATGCAGTTGTCGGGGGAACCTCTAGTTCCGTCTGGGCATCCCGCGGGGGTTCATAACGCCATTTCGCTAGACGCTGCTTTTCTGCTTGACGAGCTGAGGTAGTAAATGCACTGCTGGTTTTCCGCTTAGGTAGTGAGCTTGGCTGATCAGGCATTAGTTTTACAGCCTCTAGCTTAGGGAGTTCCACATAAGGTGNCGCCTTGAGGCTCGTGCCTTCTGTCGCGTCGTTCTTGGAGGAAAAGTTGCTCGACTCAGACTGAAACATTTTTTGAACCGGATCTTTGAGTAGACACAGTTCCTCATATGCATCTGAAAGACTCGAATAGTCGAAACCACTAACGACACTGTTTGATTCAACTAGGCTATCCCGCGGTCCGGAGTAGTCTGATTCCGCCAAAGGAGCTGCAGTGGGTGCCGGCTTATCTTGTTGCGTTAATTTGGAATCGGTGGAAGATTGACTAATCAGGCTGGAAATGAATTCCCTTGCTTCACTCTTGGTCATTGCCTGCTCGCGATCGGATATACCAGGAACCTGGCCTGTTGCAAGTCGTTCTAGAACATGTAGTAACTGATGCTCTAACTGGGACTTTTCTGCATTCAATCGCTGATTTACCAATTCCAAATTGCGCAACCGTAGTGCTACAGCTTGCCTCACATTTGCTGAATCCCGCGACGTACTTGGTACTGGGACAGCCTCAGCTAATCGATCCGCGCGAGCACTCTCTGCACGAGGAAGGCCCTCTGCTGATACATCTTCCGTACATTTCTTCCGTTCGCTGTTTTTTTGATGATGATGGTGGTGGTGGTGTTCTTGGTGGCCTTCCATTGGATTGTATTCGATCAATCCTCAGCACACGTGCACAACACATGCTATACTTAAATAATTCCACCACGTGGATTCACTCACGGGTGTGCTCCATATGGGTTGCAATGTAGACAGGATCTCACACACACAAGAGAAAGGTTTTCAAAAAATCGAGTATCGGCTATCCGAATCACATAGGAGCACTAATTGAAACATAATTGTTTTGAGTACGGGGATGATAAAAATGACGTTAGAACATAATTCTTCCACGTGGGAGCGCGTAAGCTGATTGGAATCGGCAAACTGATTTTGTAAACCGACGCACGGAAAGCCGGTAGACCGTTAATTTGCCCTTGCACGTGTGAGTGTGTGGTGTCGTGTTGTGTCGTGCAGTGCGGTGTCATGTCGTTAGCCTCTCTCACTCAGTGGATTGGTTGGGGACGGCGCGACAAGTCCTGCATGCGTGTATGTGCATCAGTTAACACACGGACAAATGCACGCGCACAAATAGAGGCTTCGGTAGTCCATCACAGTTTAACGTAAGGGCGTAGGACAAACACACGCACACGTGTATAGGGAGTGGGGGAGGCGTTTAGGCTTGTGGTTTTGACCTCGGAATGAACCAATCAAAATCCGGTTAATGGTCAGTGGCCTTGATGGCGTTTTTGAGCTTTTGGCTGACAGCGCAGTGTGGAAACAAATAACCGATTACAGGATTCTGTAACTTAACGAGAACTTCGAGGGTAGCTGTCAAAACGAACTGGTTTCGTAAATAAACTTATAAACTTATGAACAAAACCGGAGACTCCGTCCATTCAAATTAAATTCATCTATACAGGGATTGTCTTATCTTTTCAATACAATGCATGCCATTAGAAACAAACAATACGAGATAAATGATCTATTTTTCTGTACTGTCACAATTCTAGCATAAACAGAACATTTTTCCCGTTAATTTAATATTCAAGACGTACACGGAAAGCGTGAATCGTCGGAGGATAATTTTTGGCATAGTGATAAATTGACTATGTGCACCACGTGGCGGTGGTAGCCAAGTGGTTAGGTCACCAACTTGTGACCTGGCAGTCCCGTCTTCCCAGGTAGTCTTTGTATGGCTGTTGACTGTACATTTGTACATTCAATAAATAAAAAAGGAAGTAAAAATATATTTGTTTATTTTATTTGCCATTAAAATACTCTTTTATTTAACGATAACTTCCATAGTAGATATGTGCTTCACATATACCGCTTAGCGTAAATTTATTTCCGGTAACACAGATGTATATCACCTTCAATTTGTTCAGCTTCGATGTGCAAGTAAACATTGGGTGTTACTATTGCCAACACCTACGCCGCACGGGTAAAAAGGTTCATTGTTAAGTGATTAAACCCTCGGGATCCAAAAGCGTTTTAAAATTGGGGAAAGCAATGAGGGAAAAATCCAGATAAATCCTGTTTGTTAAATCCTGTTTTGAAGGTGTGGTGGCTATAGATTAGGCGGGGTGGGTTGGGTGGATTGCGGGAGAATGTCCACATTTCGGTGATTATTTTATCATTACGGTTCAAGCTGGGTGTAGAAAACGAGGCAAACTCTATAATCATAGAGCACAGTGTACCGAGAAAATGACGGTAGTGACCATGATGGCCGTAGTGGTAACATCATCAAAACAATGTCTCAGACGATGTGTTCGAATCTCCCCACCAGTGCCTGGCTTTCCTTATTCCCTGTGTGTGTTGTAAGGCAGACCTCTGACTGACCGCTTCCCCTCCCTGAAAACTATGCAGTATTTATTCAGTAAAGGAAATGAAATAAAAAGACAAGGGGAATGTACATGCAACAACATCTTGATTCTCTTGCTGTCCAACATAGAACGACCATATGGGAGGGGTAAAAACAGAATAAGCAAATTCCATAAACAACTCCGCGGTTGAGGAAAAGTGAGGAGTTGAGAAACGACTGCGAATAGGATTTTATAGTCAACCGATAATTGCCACTTGGCGTTCTCGAGCTGGTCTCTCGAGAAAATGAAATATCGGAGGGATCAAACTGGGAAGCTAAGAACTAGAAAATCCGTGATGCTAATGGTGAAAAAGGACAAGTGGGTGATCACACGGCACTAGGCAATGGTTGACTAGTATAGGTTAGAAAATGATCCGCAAAAAGGGGAATGACTTCATAATGAAAGCGGCCCAAGGAGCTAAACAATAGAGGAAAGCCTCAATCACCAATGGGTACAATGTTCCTAAGGGGGAGGAGCATATATGTATCTCGGAGAGATAGACAGCCGGATTGAGGTGTAAAACGCTTCGCTCATAAAAGGACAGAACACCGCGTGAACGTACGATATGAAGAGATGGGAGGGGAAAATTGAGGACCAAGTAGAGTTGCGAAGGTTATGGAGCAAACCAAATTCAGATAACTGAAGCCATTTACGTAGAATTCAGGCGTACACTTAGTTTCAGAGGCCGTAAAGTCGCCTGTGGCATTTGGGTCTGAATTGATAGAATCACACAAGAACAGTTGTGCACCAGATAGATGACGATAGAGGACGTAAAAACTGTTGTGAGAAACACAACAATGCACCTTGGCATCATGGGCCGAGGGTGTTAATATCGGTAGTTTGTGGTACAAGAAATTCGATGCGGAGAGAGAGAGCGACATGTGAGAGAGAGCACGGAACTTTGCTGGACGCTGAAGTTAATCGCTATTGCTGTCGGAATGACCTCAATAATATGAACCGAATTTGAATGAACATCGAGGAAGCTCTGTACTTCTGCGATGCATATTGGGAGGGGATAACTAAAAACAAAGGAATTTTCGCACTCTCATTGCATTTTTAAATATGAGACATAGAGACACTCTTGGTTGCCTCTGAAAACCTGAATCTAGTCAACTTTAGGCATTTCGAGTAATATTATATGTCTCAGCAAATGTAGAGGGAACTGATGAGTTCACAGTTGTACACTATCGGGGTTCAACACGGTCCTTCTCTGCTCCGCAAGACCCTACATCTATAGCAAATTGAATGGGTTCATATGAGAATCACAATCACCGACTACTGTGAGCACTCTGACTGCAGCAACCCGTAGTATTTGAAGTAGGTACAAATCTCGAATTGAGTTACAAATCACCAATCGTGAATCGAGGACGCAACGGAAACACCGAATCCCACTAGAACTGGCACACTTGTATCTCATGTAACCGAGACGCGTGAAAGAGGCCACACACATAAAAGTTTGTTGATTGAAAGTAATCAGTGGGATCAAATAATAAGTACAAAAGAAGTTTCTTGGTTATTCAATTATTCACCAACAACGGGCACGCACCCTTGACGTCATTCAGCTTCTATCTGGACCGAACGACTTCTGATTGGTCAGCACGCTTCGCCTGTGGTTCGTTGTCCAGAAACTGTAGCCCGTAGGTGCTTGGCTGGCATTATCTGGGAAGAATAACTCACTAGAGTTGTCAAGAAACTGTAACAGGTTGCTCCGTGGCTGGCGTTATCCCGTAGGCTAGGATCACATAACCTCTCGGGTAAGGTTACCGGTTTCCATAACGGATCAGCAGGTATTCGTGACTATGGTGTTCGCCCCGTCTGCTGTTCGACACACAAATGTGTTTAATAAAAAATACAAGCTTTTTTCAGAGAAAGGAATTTATGCAAGAGAGAACGCTATACTGGTGCTTCGAAGGATAAGCCAGATCAAGAAGACACAGTGCACTAATCTAAATAGACTGGAATTAGGAATAGGAATTTTCTTCGCTATTAAATCACGAAATCGTTCAGGCAATCGCATATCAAAATTTGATGACATTGAGAGGCCGGGAAAGGGTCATAGAAGCAGCAGTTCGTTTGTTGAAGGGAGGAGCGTGTTGAAATAATGTACCAAGAAATATTAGTGGCTAACCAGATGTTGATCAATCCCGTTCTAGTTCTATTCTTCGTAGGATCTCAGTTGTAAGCGCATGGCTTTCGATTGGTTAGACTTTTCGCCTCTTATCGCGTGTTTAGAAGCTGTAACACGTAGTTCCGTGGTTGACTTTATCTCGGATGGTTGGATCACTATAATTTTACTCCCTAGTAATTGCCTACTCTACCATACTTGATGTCCTTCTTGTACTTGATTGTTAGAACATCATTCTATTCAGTACGCATTTCAGGAACCCAGGACTGCTGGCTGGATATCTCGCAATTCGGAGCCAAATCCTGCGCATTTTTGGAGCTCGTCACACTCCTGTCGGCAGGCTACCCGAAATAGATTTGGCCTGCATAGCGTAATTTCAGGCCCTCAGTGTCCTGCTTGCCCTTGATGAAGTGTTACAAACGTCCAACATACCAGAATGGGAGTTGATGGTTCTAAACATTTGTGCACTTCTCTGTGTCAACCCTGTTCCAACGCTGCGGTGGAGTTTGGTGAGGACGGTGAAAAATGCTTTTGCCTCTAAAAGCTCGAAGGTTAAGGTGCTGCTAGACGAATCCTCGCGGCAGTACAGGAATGCGATGTACACCACTAACACCGAAAGTCCCGCGTACGGATGGTATGGTTTTGGTAATCAGGAAAATGAGTAGAATGAAGCCGCGTGCAGTTGATGGTACTACTAATGAGACAACAAAACACACACAACACACAAAACGATTATGAGAGAGAGGCAAATGAAATCGAAGGAATTTGGACCGAAAAACTATTAGGGAAGAGTGATCATATGACTACAACTGGTAAATCAATGACCAAGTGCCCTACATAAATACCGTATAAACTTCTCCGGAACGGACCCATACTAGTTGAGCGATTTGACACATGCATCATATGTCGTAGAGCGGGAATGCTACTGCCTGTAAGCCCGATGGCAAAATATCGAGGAAATTCTACAGTAGCTAACAAAGTTCCACATAAGGTCTGAGACAGAAGTGCCACACCATGGTGATCAAGTGCTGCGAAAATAGTGATCAGACAAAAGCAGGTAGATTTTTAAAGAAACCAACTAAGCAAAAGATATCACGTGAAACCACAGTACAGGATGATTCACAAATAAGCTGAGGGGATGCAATGAGATTATCACAGCAGATGAGAAGATAGGGTCCTACATAATGGGAAGAAAAACCTTCAGGCATATTAAAATTATGTTAAACCGCATTGTGAGCAAGGATCAGCGAGCAGCGAAACAGGGAAGCCTACCACAACTGAAGAGGAAGAAGCCACTACTTCGTTGGGTTTCTTCTAATGTTTACCGCTTTTGATTGAACTCGTGCGATAACGTAAAGTTTCGCTAGAACCCTTGTTCCCAATGCCATGGGGACTAGAAATTTCAAGTAAGCATTTTGTGGTCATATAATTTTTCGATATGTTTATCATAACAAATGGTCATTCACCGGTATGTCCACTGAGTCGCATGTAAAACGGCAAGGCATTTATAATACTTTCAATACCCATTTTAACCACTCCCATGAAACAATAATCGTTTATCACAAACAATGAACTGCATACTCTTGAATACGTTCTTATTTTGAACTGCAATAATTGAATTACCACAAATTTCATCATGACACAAGGTCGGGTATACGCACACGGTGATAAGAGAATAAAAATAAACAATGCAGTGTAAGATGAAGTCTGGAATAAATGCTTTTATTTATGACGATCGATATACAACTATGATATTGGAAAATGAAACATATTTATCAATATAAGGTCATACGGCACGATTCCAATCGTTAAATGTATACAAATTGGACCGGGCGATACAGGGCTTTATTTTGTTTTACGTTTGCTCATGACTCAGGCAAAGAAGACAAGGCAATGTCCATGGGAGATTTATTAGGCAACTGGGAACTGCAAAAGCAGCCTGCTCGAAAAAAATCNCTAAGCGATATTGAAACCGCTGCAATGCATATTGACATCACCATCAATGACACACTTATTTAAGGAGATGATAAAGAAGTACGCTTTGACTAAAGACCATTAAATGTTGCATTCATGAAACTGAAGATACTAAAGGACATTATAATAGAGAGGTTAGTCGGACACCTAGTAGGCTATCACTTGACGGGACCTTACTAACATGGATTCATGCGGCTCATGTCCTATGTATCCAACCTGATTCCATTGTGGTCAATAGGCGATTGGATAGGGGTGACCGCGTAGAAGTATTCACTCCAGATTTCAAAAGGTCTTTAACTATGTAAGTAATGGGCTATCCACTGGTAAACTCAAAGGATTCATGATACCACCTACTGCAGAACGGTGGGTGATGAATAGCTAACAGGGACCCCCTTTAGGTTACAGTGGAAGACTGCTAGTTGTTCGAATGAAAGTGAATGAGCCGAGTACCCAGGGATCAGTATTTAGAACCTTGCTGCTTTTCCTATTTCTGAATGACCTTACAAAGGGACTAGAAATTCCGGGGTATAAGTTTACGATTGACATAGATTTGGTCGAAGCGCTGACAAAAGACAAGATACAATCAGAACAGTGACACACTTTAATCATCTCCAATTATCAGATTGCCAGTACCTCATAAAACAGAGAAACTCGCATTCCACTCGCTACGAGTGCCCACTGAAGTACTGAATGATCAATGAGGATATAAATGTGGGAGTGATAACTGAGTAAAAATTCGTGGAGACCAACATGTACGTATAATCACCTCAAGAAACTGAGTGTTCTCTCTGTGCCATGCAAGGATTTTATTTTGGCCATACCTGATAATAGTAATTCCAAGTAAGCAGCAAGGTGAGAGACAGCAGACTACTTGAACAGGTACAGTGACCTATCACAAGGTGGTTTGGAGTCCAGGGTAGGATCAAGGGTTGAAAACGCTTGGGCTGTTCTCGCTGGAGAGGAGCCAAGTGAGATGTAACCTGAATGAGACGAAAAAGATAATAACGGGCTTGAAAAAGACTGCTGACATTACTAAACCCAATCTATAGATTAGACAATGGCTAACCCTCAGAGAAAATTCACAGAGTTTGAAGGAGGAAAGGAAAGTAATTTCATGCCATCAGAATGGTAATAAATCGGAATAAACTATCGAATGAAGCATGAGAGGCTAACATGATGACGTATTCCAGACTGCGGATAGAGTGACCACGAAATTAACTGTTTATCGATGAAGAGAGCAGAAAACTGACGGACTGCATTTATCAGGTTCGGACCTGAGGTGTTAATTTTCCCCACTAAGCATTTATTCTGGATATCATTCATACGAATTGGCAATATTTGCCGGAAAACGAATACCAAAACTACGGATTCTGATGTACCCCAAACAGAACAATTAACCGAATAATGGGTTTTTGTTGAATGTTCGAAAAACTCGGGGATCCAGGTGCCCACCAGAGAATGAAGTGGACAATGCGGCCCCTTTGATATCACAGTATAGACATTCTGTACTGAAGCGAATTTACCCCGGGGTTGCACACCCCAACAGTGAGAACGTTTATCTGACCGACTGCGTGGGAACAATAATTTGCAAACTAGTCAGATAAGTTTCGTTCCCCGTAGCTTATTAAAAAAGTGGGTAAACATTTCCATGCCTTGAACAATAGTTTCGGCAAACTTTAGGGCTTGAGTGAACGGATCCGAATGAAAGGCATAATGACGCAACGAAATAGCTATAGCGTATCGACTCGGTAGATTTGTAATGTTGGAATATGCAAAGATCGGCGAATGTTTGGACGATAGTGAAGGGGTGTGAAATTTGAATGTGACCAGACAATGGGTCGATGAACCAAGAAGGTTAGTTGGAATGAGATAATTCTGAGACACGAAAGTGCTTGGAATTTGCTAACAAGTCAATCATGTTGGTGCATTCCATCGGGGTACAGCTGGAAGGTGGCTTATTGTGATATTGCGGTGATTCAACGCTCCGGGATTTTGTATTCGTATTTGAATTTCTGTAAATTTTGCAAGCTCCGATAGGCTTACATTTCAGTTAAAAATTGTACACTCATCGTCACACCGGAGAAAATATAGAAGTATAGACGAATTCAATGAAGTGATGTGTAAAAAAAATAATGTCTCTAAATTTTGATTCATTCAATTAAAGATTGACGTAATTCATTTATAACTCGTTCCTTGTTGGTCAAGATGCGAGCCAAATACGGTATAGTGGATTTTTTGTAAATGTTTTTTCGGGAGGGTAGGTACCGATAAGAGGAACGAGTGATGACGATGGTTTAAAGCAACGTGGAAGCTTGAAATTTCCATCACTAGAAAAAGGAAACCGATCAGAATTAGGAACTTCACGTGGGAAAGAGTGTATCTGGTTATCGTTACACGGAAAGAAATGCAGCGTTAAGGCTAATTACATCAAAATCGCTGTTCATGTGTTTTTCTTTTTTGTCCGCAGAGAAGACGAATTTCTTTGCTACAGAAGCCTTGTGTTTTTCGTTTGCAGGATTTGGGAAGCGAACGTCTTGTTTAAACCTGTTGTCTCAGTCTTAATTACGTTAGAACAGTACTTTACAGCAGATAGATGTTGAGATTTATAGGATCATTCCTTTTGCTTTCGTAGTGAGTTCAAGTGAGGAGATGCCATTTTGCGGTTGCAAACAAACAACGTTTATATGGGACAGCCCAAATGAAAAATCGATCTCATCGTTTTGGTNTTTGGTGAAATGATTGAGACAGTTAAGAAGCGATGAACAAGAAGCAAACCAAGGTTGGGCAACCGTTATGGAACGACATAGAAGAGAAATGCGGGTTGATAAAAAGTTAAGGAGGTGAAACTTTATCTGGTTTGATCGTATGAATGTTGGATATGTAGAGCGAGAGCATATCTTTGGTCCTAAGACGAGAACACAATGATCACTGGTAGCGACTGGGGCCATTAGTTTGAGAGAAAACAAAGCTGAAAAAATATTGAAAATCAGTTCTCGTAGCTCGGGTGAACTGAATTCCATTTCGCCTGCTCGCCGAGCTTGGTAATATGTTTGCAAACGTTCCATCACCAGCCGAGGTGACATCATCAGTGCTCGTGAATTGGCAGTGTTCTGCCTGTACCCATTCGTTTATATATGAGTTCTTCTTCGCCGACTATTTTGGTCCCCAAAGTAAGATGGTTTGTGATTACCCGGTCAAGTATAGAGCCTCTAGTAGGAGAATGGAACAAATCAGACTAGCCAAAAGAAAGCAGAGGGAAAATCTTTGCATGGTTTAAGTCAATACCAGCCAAATGAAGATTCTCATCTAATATTGTAACCAAAAACGGGACGTATTGATCAAAGAAAGAAGATATATCTGATTGGGAGCACGAATGAGGTATATACAAATTAGTAATAATTAAAATTTTATATCGGGGAAATCTGGGATGACAACGAACGGATAAACAGTCAATGGATTTTTCAGAATAGCTGAAAATGAATTCAGACTTGCCACACCAAGAAGTGTTGATGTGCGTTGCCACACCGCCTCCAGTTTTCTTCCTGCTATGTAGTCTATCCTGCCGGTAACAGTCGAAGCCATCTATCTACACGAAAGCATCCTCAATATTTCGACTTAACCAGGTTTCTTGTATGCAAAGACACGTGTGTTGGAATGGATGCGTATGTTCAGTGAGGAAGTTAAATCGGAGATATTTGAGAAGAGAGAGCGAGCGTTGGTACTAACCACTGACGGCACGGTTATCTTGGCAGGGTGGGTGCTATTAATCGCACACTGCCATCCAGCATGTTGAAGCTTCTTGATCCAAGCACGATTGTCAGATTCTCCAAGTATTTTGTTTGTATGAGGCACAGAATTAACATATTTCAATCTGTGGAAAACATTCATTTTGACAGTAAAAATAAAATCCGACAGGGGAAACAAGCTTCTTTTCGATAAATTCATCCACTGGCCATTTACATTTATATAGGCAGAGCATTTAATATTGTTTGATCCTTTGTGCAGTGGATCTTATTACCCTTCGTACAAAGCAATACCTTGTGCGTCAGCAATTCAATCTAAGCGTATCCTGACGAGAGCAGGTATGGATCCGGAACATGTTTGACATCGAGATAACCATAAAATCCAGTGAGACAACGAGCACATAAAAAGTAGCGGAGCCACTCGAAGGGCACACACAGTCAAGGAGATCTTTGATACAATTGCAAGTCGACCAACAAGGAACCCGCGTTCTGAATCAGTTACATTCACTGATATTCAACTAAGGATAGTAGGGCTGGAAGGAGACGCGTTGATTGAGTAAATCTTTCAGAACCAGTGCTCTTTTGTTGCACATATATTTTATTGCGTTTCATTTGAAACAACAAACTAACCTCCATTTCTCTGAACTTCTTCCTGTGTCTCGGCATGAGAAGATACCACTGAATAATTGTGAATGTGGTTTGTGTCTTCTATTGCTGAACTGTTGATATCCCGTGTACTACTATTTAGGATATTGAACACTTCCGTAACGGAGATCTACGGTTACGGCTGTCAAGGAGTGTGTTGACTATTCACTGTTATGGAGGTAGTGGTGATTTGATGGCGGGAGAATCGGATTGCAGTGTTTTACATACGCAGTGAGAAAGATCAAACGAGGAGCAAACGATCTGCAAGGAGATCGATAAAGTGTCCAAGTGGTGTTTTTGAATAAGATTTAAAGCTTCACCCCCAAGAAGTGAAATTCGCGTCGAAAGCAGCAGGAAGAGCGGTGCCTGGTGATATAATCCGGATGAATATATCCAGACCAGTGCTGAATGGTGAGAACAAACGAAGCGTGTAATGTGAGAACAGGAAATGTGTATGACACCTTCGAGAAGATAATTGAGTCTCGAGAAAGAACAGAAATAACAATGTGGGAGACGTAGATTAAGCGTGGTGATGCAGAGAATCAACTTCGAGATTTAGCTCGAGGATGTCACTGAAGTAAGTTTGAGTATCTGTGTGAGTGTGAACATGCGAATCAATATACTGTGTAGTGTGCAGATTCAAAGCAAGATTAGTTTGAGAAACCGGAAATCTTACGTCCGATACTTGTAGTGGTGAACATCACAACGCATTAAGAATAAAGGCTTGCTATCGTGCCACTCGGCAGCGTTCTCGTAGAAAGTCAGTCGTGGTACAGACGTAGGAACAGACACTCAGTGGAAATGAGTGACTATCCGGGTGGGAAAGTCTTAGGCGGAAAGGCAAAGATGAGTAAATTGCGGATGATACAGTAGGAGATAAATAACCCAATGACATAAGCTTTACTCGTGAGAAATCATTCATATGGCAGTTGACAGAAAAATTTGAGTTGGCAAGCACCGGGCAAGCCCAACATCGTTAGAAATCGCCTACACCAAGCGAAGGTGTACGTGTAGTTCAACCTGCTGTTTTGGTGCAATATGTATCCAATTGTGTTCTTTTTCTAGTTGATCTTGTTTGAAAATGCTAAGACAATCCATACATACTCTCGGCTTTTCCAAATATAATAATACAATTGAGAGTATAAACCACAGAGTATTAATATTTGTTGTTCAAATGAAGGGTATGTTCTAAAATAATTGTCAATTAGGTTCAGCCTTAGATCACGCTAACGTTCCCGACTTATTGTGGTATTGTGCTGTTGGGTAAAGTTTCTTACCTCCTTCCATGCAAAAATCAGTAGCGCCCACACAACTAGGTGTTTAAATAAACCATTTCGAAAGCATTACTTCATGCAGCTGGTTAAAGAGACAATGAACTTCATCAATATTTCGATTATTGAATCACGACAGAGGTTTCTGTCTCCCCTACATGGTTCGCAGCTGTTAATCTCAAGGGATTAAGAGTAACCTCTCGGTCACAGCGGTAACTCCGTTATGCGTCTCCAGCTGTTACCTCCCCGCCACCACCACCCTCCAAGATAGGGACATTCGTCGTCTACAGTCTTGACCCAAGCCATACAAAGTTTCCTTAACCTCCGGTAATCTAACTGGACACGTACGAATTCCAACCAGTCAATCAAATTCTAATGATTTACTTGTGCACGTCATCAACCACCGCAAAGGAATTTGTCTATCGTTTTGAATCGAGATGGTATTTGCTCTCGTAATTAGCGTAAAATAAATTGAATACCTTTTGAATATTCACCAGTAAAAGATAACTCAAGCTAAGGCTCTGAGCATCACGTCAGCTTCATACGCATCCTCTTGATATGGCGATATTACAATCGTTTTGAAATGTGTCCTTTTGTGGTGCAGTGCTTTTCTATGAAGATCTAACAAAATAATTTCCTGTTGCAGTCAGACCCTGCAATGGTCATAGTATGAAAAGATCCACGTAGAAACAAATCATTTCCCAAAGGGTAAAGTTCGAAAGTGACACAAAAACTGGTGCTTTGTGTCCTGTTCTCATTGGGCATGAAAGAAACGGATTTAAGTCCTCCGACCATTTATTAGTCGCTAGAGTGATGTGTTTCAAGTTAATCCATTTGTAAAGTTTCAAAACGAATCGTTCTGGCTCGCCGTAGCCCGAGTGTAATCGACTATCCTACGATCGTCCTGTATAGCGTCAATGAGACCGTTGAGCAGCGCCTAGGGAAATGCGAACCCGAAGTCAGAATGATATTGATCCGCAATGCGTATGGTAATCATTATTTCGTTAGGCGAGTCAAAGAACAACGTAACTCAACAATGCGACTCAGTCGCTATACAGCCAAAAAGGTGAGTTCAAACGAATGGTTAGAGACCTGATATAAAGACAAGCAAATAAATATACAAAGAGGGAACGTAAATACCTGCTAGG